>CABHPP010143252.1:18413-45293 GCA_902168425.1 Peromyscus attwateri
TTTTTTTTTTTTTTTCGGGACAGGGTTTCTCTGTATAGCTTTGGAGCCTGTCCTGGATCTCGCTCTGTAGACCAGGCTGGTCTTGAACTCATAGAGATCCACCTGGCTCTGCCTCCCCAGTGCTGGGATTAATGGCATGTGCCACCACCACTTGGCAACTTTTCTTAACTATTTGTATAGGTATTGTTTCATTGGAAAGCTTTGCTTCAAACTGGGTTAAAATATGCTTTGCTTGGTGTGAATAAAGACAACTGTGCTTACCATCTGATGGTTGATTTTGGACAATTCTGTTTTTTTAAAAGGAATGACATATATATTTTATTTATTCTACATTTATCCAAATATGAAGATGAACAATATATTTAGTTTTAATATATACCTGGTTAACACACAGCAAAACCTTCTACACATAGTTGCAGTGCCTTTTGAATTGATTTTTTTTTAGAAATCTGTTTTTAATTGAAATAGAATTATATTATTTTCCCTCCCTCCAACCCCTCCTAGGTATCCTTCCTCCAACCTTTTTCAAGCCCCACAGAGTTGATAGCCTCTTTTTCTTTTATTATGTTTTGTGTGTGTGTGTGTGTGTGTGTGTGTGTGTGTGTGTGTGTCCAAATAAGCATAAACACAACTTTCTGCGTCTGTTTTTGTCGATGGTGTGCATATGGTTTCAGGGCTGACCACTCTGCATTGGACAACCAATAGGGGGAACACCCCTGGGAGGGGCTAAGTCTCCTTCTAGCAGTCACTAGTTGCCTGTAGTTTTTTGTTTGTCTGTCTGGGAGGTGGGACGCCATGGAATTCCCTCCCTTCTGTATTAACATGCACATTGGTATTAGTGGTATTCCTGTCTTAGGTATGCAGCCCTGAAGACTGTGTCTCTGCAGACTTCCTGGAATCCTGGCTCTTACAATCTTTCCATTCCCTCTGCCATGGAGTTCCTCATAGACATAGGAAGTGTGATGAGATGTTTCCCTTGGGCTTGGACTCCCCACAATCTGTTGATCTCTGCACGGTCCAGTTGTGGGTTTCTGTGATGGCCTCCACTTGTGTAAAGAAAGGCTTTTTTGATGATGGGTGCTAGCTCCACTCATAGCTGAGGATCTGTATCTCAGATGAGAGAGAGCATAAGGCATTTGTCTTTCCGTGTCTGGGTTAAATATTTCTGGAACTTAAATGAAAATGAAAATACAATAAAACAAAGCTTTTTGGGGCATGTTAAAAGCAGTTCTAAGAGGAAAGTTTATATATCTAAGTGCCTATATTACAAAAATCAGAATGAGCCGGGCGGTGGTGGCGCATGACTTTAATCCCAGCACTGGGGAAGCAGAGGCAGGTGGATCTCTGTGAGTTTGAGGCCAGCCTGGTCTACAGAGGGAATTCCAGGACAGTCTCCAAAGCTACACAGAGAAACCCTGTCTCGAAAAACAAAAAACAAACAAACAAAAATCAGAATGAGCCAGGCAGTGATGGTGCATGCCTTTAATCCTAGCACTTGGGAAGCAGATGCAGGAGGATTTCCGTGAGTTTGAGGCCAGCCTGGTCTACAGAGGGAATTCCAGGACAACCAGGGCTACACAAATGAGCACAAATAAATGACTTAATGATGCAACTCAAGAATTTGGAAAACCAAGAACATATCCAAACACAGTAGAAGGGAAGAAACAACACAAATTTAGGCAGAAATTAATGAAACCGAAACTAAGAAAACAATACAAAGAATCAGTGAACCTACGACAAACACGATAGACAGACCCTTGGCCCAACTAACCGAGAGAGACAAAGAGAGAGAGACAAAGAGAGAGAGAGGGAGAGAGAGAGAGAGAGAGAGAGAGAGAGAGAGGGGAGAGAGAGAGAGAGAGAGAGAGAGAGAGAGAGAGAGAGAGAGAGAGAGAGAGAGACAGGAGCACTTGTCTATCATGAGCTAGGCCCAGGAACCCATCCTTTGTACTGTAAAACAAACAAACAAAAACCCCAACAGGTAAATAGTCATTGGATAACTGTAGTTGAGATCTCCGTTGCCATGGGGAAATGCTACTTCCTAGTGTCAGGAACTGAGTGTTCTATTCCTTACATGTGCTTGTTAAAGCTCTAATCTTCAACATGGAAGTGGAGTTTGGAAGGAATTAGGTTTAGAGGAGGTCATGTGGGTGGGGCCACCACCCTAGGGTTAGTGTCCTTAGAAGAAGAGGGCCTGACACCAAGAAAGGCCACTAGATGTCACAGGGAGGAGGTAGTCAGCAGCAGGGCAGGAAGAAACCCCTTAGCAGGGACCACATCACTGGCACCTTCATCTAGAACCTGCTTGTCTCTAGAACCCTGAGAGAATGAGTGTGAGTCAAGCCACCCAGTCCAAAGCATTTGTCATAACAAGTCCACCCGACAAAGACACTCTGGTGAAGAGAAATTGAGTGTCTATTTGGATAGGTTTTTTTTTTTTTAATATTCAACTTTACCTTCCTAATTAAGCATTTTCTGAAAAGGTAACGTCATGTTAAGACAGATGACAGTAAGCTGTGTGACAATAAGGTGGGAGGAGGGAGGAGAGGGGAATCTGAGGTTGGTATGTAAAATGAGGAGAAAATCTCCTAAAAAAAAAAAAAAAAAGGCTGTGGGACAATATCAGTTCCCAGCATATCCAAAATCCGATACAAAACACTCTCTGCGTTCCTCTTCAATTTGTCCTCAGTAGTTTCAGGAAATAATTTCAATTGCATTGATTCATTCTGGTTATTCTATAGAGGCCTTCTAGGAAATAAACAAAATATATCTCCCAAATAAACAACAACAACAACAAAATGAGACCTGACAGAAGGCTCAGCAGGTAAAGGTACCTGCTGGCAACTCGAATTTGATCCTTAGGACCCATTTGGTGAAAGAAGAGAACTGACTTCTGCAAACTGACCTCTGACCTCCACACACATATGCCCATTCCCTTCCCCACAACAAACAAACAAATAATTCTTTTTTTTGAAAAAGAACTCACAGCTGTAGGGATGGGAACAATGGGGCCATGTGACCTTGACCTCAAACCCACAAAAGGAAGTAAGATTCAATAAACAATTCGGAGGCATTTTGAAAGACACAATGGAGTTACCTGTGGTGGTGGCACATGTCTGTGGTTCCAGCTGAGACACAAGTATCACTTGAATCAGAAGTTCAAAGCCAGCCCAGACAACATACTGAGGTTCTATCAACATAGTAAGAGCCCATCTCAAAACAAAGCTGTACAAATAACAACAAAACAAAGATCCAAAGGAGTTATCCATCATGAAATGTTCTGCTGTGTTACTAACTTTTAAAAAACTGGGCATGGTATCACATGCCCCAAATTTCAGCCCTCTGGAGGCAGATGTAGAAATATTGTGAGTTCAAGGTCAGTGTGGGCTATAGGCAACACTTGGTCTCAAAACAATTTTAATTTGTACCCTTATATCCTGTGGTAGTTTGAATGCAATTGGCCCCCATAAGCTCATAGGGAGTGTGTGACTTTGTTGGAGTAGATACGGCCTTGTTGGAGGAAGTGGGGTGGGCTTTGAGGCTCAAGCCTTACCTAGTTTTCGGTTCACTTCCTGTTGCCTGGGGGTCAAGATATAGGACTCTCAGCTCCTTCTCCAGCACCAGGTCTGCCTTCATGCCATCATGTTGCACTATGATGATAATGGACTAAACCTCTGAAAATACAAGCCACTCCAATTAAATGTTTCTCCCTTATAAGAGTTGCTGTGGTCATGGTGTCTCTTCATAGCAATAGAGACCCTAACGAAGGCATATCCATACTAGTATTATTTATAACAGCTGAAAGAGAGAACCATCCCAAGAATCCACTGATATTTAAATGAATGAGTGAATATATGGATAACTTCGTTGCCATCTGCCAGAAAATTATGTGTGCTCAAGTCTATAATAACCCTAGTATGAAGGATCACCCCTGGAGTTGTGGGATATATTCCAGTCACGGTATCTCTAAGACTCCCCAACAGAGACCAACACAAAAAGCACAACCCCAACCTCTTTCCCACTAGCTCTGCTAGTAGTCTAGAGTACCGGGACCCAGAAAATAAAATTTAAAAAAGCAATTATTTTTTTTATATGACACAGAGACTTTGAATTACACAGGTTGTAGCGGCGGGGGAGGCCTCCAAGTTAATACGCCAAAGCCACACACAGGCTCCAAGGTGCCCAGCTGGCAACTCGGAAGGGAGCTTTGAGTCAGAAGTGGTGGGAGTGTTGTCAGGAAGGACAGGGAGCTGCTGCTGGCAGGCTGTGGCCAGAGAAACAGGTTGTCACGTGGGCCTCTGCTCCGAAGTGGCTTTCCACTTCTGAAAGTGGTTGGGAACACCCAGGTTTCTAATTACTTCTGGGATCACTTAGAGACAATTAGAAGCACAGAGAACCTGTGGCGCCCCCAGGTTCCAGCCTCTTGCTTCTCACGTTAGACACCAGTGGCGCGAAGACTTCACGAGCCACACGCACTCACACACTAGCTGGTGCCCGGCTTTGATCTCCTGAGCACGTGCGGATGGAGAGGGTCCTCAAAGAGTGAAAGGGCATCTGAAAGGGAAGGCAGAAGATTCCAGAGGCAAGAGGGTCCATATCTCAGTTAATGTCATTTCCCCTTTCCCACAACCTCTATGTCCCAGGAATGGGAAGGGGAAGAAGTACCAGAATATTGAGAAGCATATTAAAGTTTAAAAGGAAACCATAATTATGGGATAAGATTTGGCTTTTTGTTTTGTTTTGTTTTGTTTTTCGAGACAGGGTTTCTCTGTGTAGCTTTGGAGTCTATCCTGGAACTCGCTCTATAGACCAGGCTGGCCTCAAACTCACTCACAGAGATCCATCCACCTGCCTCTGCCTCCCGAGTGCTGGGATTAAAGGTGTGAGCCACCACCGCCCGGCTAAGATTTGGCTTTTTACTCATTAACTCCCTAACTATAGTATGCTTGAAGATCATATATCTAATGAGGAAACAGATACAGAGACACATGATTTATAGCAAAGCATGCACTGTGCTGTACTAGACTTATGAATGTAGTGCTGAGGGGACCTTGAGCAGGTGACCATATCTTCCTATGAAGGACTTGGGGACATTTTTCTAGAGGGAAGGACATTAGAGCAGGTCTTGAAGGGTGAGAGAGAGTTTGGCAGGAGGGAAAGTCTGAAATTCTGGGTGCCCAAGGAAGCGTCTAGGGAGGGGATGATTTTAAGAGTGACGGGGACATTGTGTCTAGTACTCTGTGGGAGGTGACCCAGAGCAGGCCGAAGAGCTGTCCTTGCATCCTGTAGCAAGCGAAGTCGACCGAGGACAGTACTCGGCGCTTGTAGAGGGTTCTGTGTTGAGGGGGATAAGCCTCACGGAGGGGAAACGGCAGTGGGAGGGGGTGGAGGCAGGGACACCAGGGAGGTAGGTGGCTGTTGCAATCTGCAGGCTGTGCCTCAGCAGTGAAAGAACTTGCCAGGACAAGCTGGGCAGGCGGGTGGGGCTGCTCAGCCTCACCTCCAGGGCGCCATCTGTTCCTTCCCTCACAGGGCACCTCCACCTCCAAGCCAGCAGAACTTGTGCTGTGACATTTGCAGCCATGGCCAAGGCTCCGAAAGGCCTATGGTGCATGTCACCAATGTCCACCCTGGCTGTGGGTCTGCCTGTGACATGCATATAGCTCTCTGGTTGAGTGCTTCACTCTAGCAGGAAGGAGGCTGGGGGTGGGGGTGGGGGAACCAGCTCCCTCTAATCCGGAGAAGAGCTGAGCGCAGGATACATGGTAAAGAAAAGCACCTAGTGAAGAGAAAAGGGCTTGAATTTGGTAGCTGTTGGTGTAACCAAAGGCAATGGGTTCACATCTTGGTGAGTACAAGGTCCAAACTGGCACAGCCAAGACTTAAAAGCAGAGGAAGGAGGTTACCTCAGCAGGCCAGGAGAGCCAGGAGTCATTTCCAAAGCAGAGCTCTCCTAGAACATGCAAGCACATGGCTTTTACAGAGGAGTCTGTACGTATGACTCAGGGGTAGGCCCATTCCTGAACATACTCAGTTTAAGAAGGAAGGATAGAGGCTGGAGAAGGCGGCTCAGCAGTTAAGAGCAAGTACTGCTCTTCCTGAGTCTGGTTCCCAGTACCCATGGCATGTGGCTCCCAGGTGCCTATAACTCAAGCTCTAGGGGGATCTGAAGCCTTTGGCTTCCATGGGCACCTGCTCTTGTATGCAAGCACACAAACACACACATACACACAATCTTAAAAAAGAGAGGGAAAATTAGTAGATACCTTTTTGGGCATGCTTAAATCAGGATCATGGAGCACATGGTCAAAGGTTAAAAGAGTGAACAGAAAGGCTTCTGGGTATACTCAGTTTGCATCATGAAATTCTAGCTGGGAATAATTAAAAGGACACTCTAAAGTTGCGTTAATATGGCAATGTGCCCCGAAATGTTGCCTGCCTCCATAACAGCTTATACTGATGAGTAATCAGAGAGAGCTAAGGCTGAGGCAAAGGTCTTGTGGTTGGAGAATAGCCCTGACTCTGAGGGGCTGAGCTGATGTGTTCAGTTCTTGGCTTTTGGGCTAATGGAACATTGGCTTTAAGCAGTTGAGGATCTGAGGAGAGATCTTTCTTCTAGCCCCCATCTTGGCACAATGCTAGGCTCAATGATTGCTAAGTGGTACCAAACACAAGTGGCTAACCCACTGAGACCCTTCACTCCTGTTTCTCATTTCTCATGGTATTTATTGTTCCAAAACTATTGCTTGTTTCTTTACACATTGAGATGTCAACCACATTTCTTAATGTAAAGAGTTCTATATGGCTTACATATTTTGTTTTAATTTTTTAAAGTCTCAGAGTGTTACACGAATTTTATTTACTCATTGTGTGTGTGTTGGAGGCTTGTGTGTGGCTCTTTAGAAGTTGACTCCTTCATCTGTTGAGGCCAGGTCTCCCTGTTTCTGCTGCACAGTGTACTCCGGGCCAGCTGGTCCATGAGCTTCTGGCCAATTCTGTCTTTCATGGTGGGAGAAATCATGATGACAAGAGCTTGAGGTGGCTGGTCACCTTGTATCTGCACAAGGGAGTCAATGAACACTGATGCTTTACAGCCTTCTCCATTTTTTTGTTTCTGTTTCTGTTTTTTGGTTTTCTTTTTTTTTTTTTTTTTTTGGTTTTTTTCGAGACAGGGTTTCTCTGTGTAGCTTTGCGCCTTTCCTGGAGCTCACTTGGTAGCCCAGGCTGGCCTCGAACTCACAGAGATCCGCCTGGCTCTGCCTCCTGAGTGCTAGGATTAAAGGCGTGCGCCACCAACGCCCGGATGTTTTTTGGTTTTCAAGACAGGGTTTCTCTGTGTAGTTTTGGTACCTGTCCTGGAGCTCACTTGGTAGCCCAGGCTGGCCTCAAACTCACAGAGATCCACCTGGCTCTGCCTCCCGAGTGCTGGGATTAAAGGCATGTGCCACCACCACCACCACCACCACCCGGCCTTCTCCATTTTTTTTTTAACTCTGTACCCCAGCCCATGGAATAGTGCCACCTATATTTGGGGTTGGACTTTCACTTCAATTAACCAGTGTAGAAACTCCCTCCCAGACATGCCCAGAGATTTGTCTTCTAGACGATTCTAGGTCTTGTCAAGCTGACAATATTAACCATCTTAATAACTTTCAATTTTCTAAGATAAGCGTTATTTGGTGTTTTTTAAGCTTTTCTCACATGCTGTATAACTTTTAGAAGTTGGCAAGCCAGATGGCTCGTACATAAAGGTGCCCATGGCCAACCCTGACAACCTGAGTTCTATCCCTGGGTCCCACACGACAGAAATCGAGAACTGACTCTAGCAGGTTGTCCTCTGAGCTCCATGTGTGCATCATGGCACATGCGTTCCCACACATACAAACACACACACCCGGTAAGTATAAAAAGAAAAAAAAATAACTAAAAACACCTGAAGTTAGGGATAATTTATAACTTTTAATGTATGATTTATGATGGACAGAGGTCTATTTTGGCTCAAGATTTTGAGGTTAGAAGCTCCAAGATATTGTGACCACATGGGCCGCATGCCACTTCACCTCATAGAAAGGAAATGGCTTTTTGCCAGTAGGGGACATGTGCAGGAGAGTACAGGGAGGGGTCCGGCTTGCCTTGTCACGTCCACTCTTCTGGTTGCTAATCTGGTTCCACAAGAGCAAGCATTCTTGTGAGGGCCCATCATGGTGACCTATGTCTGTATTCCCAGCACTCAGGAGATTGATACAGGAGGGTCACAGTTTCAATGCCAGCCTTGGATACATAATGAGGACACTGTCTCAGAAAACAAAAATAACCAATCAACCAGATACAAGACTCCTGTTAGACTGCATTCATCTGTTCTAAGAGTGGAGACCCTATGGCCGAATCACCCCTTAGAGACCCCACCTGTCAATGCCACTAAATTGAGAATCAAAGGTACACATGAGGTGTTTTTTTTTTAATTTTTATTTTTTCCCCTGAGATAGGGTTCTCTGTGTAGCTTTGTGCCTTTCCTGGATCTTGCTCTGTAGACCAGGCTGGCCTCGAACTCACAAAGATCTGCTTGGCTCTGCCTCCCAAGTGCTGGGATTAAAGGCTTGTTTTGTTTTTTTAACTTTCTTTTTACTTCTTTGTGTCTTTCACATCATGCATCTCGATCCCATTCATCTCCCTGTTCCTTCATATCTGCCCTCTGCCCTTGCAACCTGCCCCTCAAAATAAAATAAAATAAAATAAAATTTAAGAGAAAAGTGAAAAGAAAGAAGGAAAAAGAAAAATCTCCTCATGGAAGCTGTGGTATGACAGCAAGTCACACAATATATCCTTTTGTCCATATATCTTTACTTGCAAGTGTTCATTGCAAAGAGCCATTGGTTTGGTTCAAGGCCTCTGGTTTCTGCTACACCATTGATACTGGGCCCTCACTGGGACTTCTCTTGGGTATCCTTTTGTTGCCCTGTGTCATGGAGATCCTGCAGCTTTGGATCTGCAGGACCAGCCCCTTCATGTGCTCCAGCAGATCACAGATGGGGTGGATGTTGGGACGGGCTAACTCATAGCCCTAGTTCTGAGCCTGGGTAGTTGCAGGGTTGGTCAGCCTGCTGGCTCTCCTTTCTCCCCACTGCCAGAGTGAGCTCTCCAGCATTGCCCTGACCAGTTCACCCTATGCAACAAGGAGCAAGGGGTGGGACCAGTTCTCCTGTTTTCATATCCTCAGGGCTGGCTCACTTATACCTACACCATCAGGGCCAGTTCTACTGTGTTGCCCAGGTGAGGTGCAGGAGCCACTCTCCCATGTGCTGCAGGTAGTGAGGGGCAGGAACAGCTCTCCTGCTCTTATGACCTCAGGGCTAGCCCATCAGCCACAGGTAGAGAGGGGTGGGAGAGGGGAAAGTTTCTCTCTCTCCCACACCACCCCTTGCCCCGCCCCCACTTCAACAGGGTCATCTCTACTATGCTGCACAGGTGAGGTGCAGGGCCTGCTTTCCTGAGTGCTGCAGCTGGTAGGGGGGAGGGTCAGCTCCCTTGGCTGTTGCAGGTGGCAGGGATGAGGTGGGGAGGGTGTCTTTTCCTTGCCCTCATGCCTTCAGGGCCAGCTCACTTGCCCATGCCCCCTTGAACAGAGTCAGCTCTATTGTGCTACCCAGGCGAGGTGTAGGACCCCCTATCCTGGAGTGGGGCGGGGCCAGTTCTTCCTAGTGTTGCAGCCAGTGAGGGGCGGGGCCAACTCGGTGCTGCCCTATTCTCTTGGCCTTCGTTGGTAACAGGAGTCACAGATATCAACACAGACCTCGGCTGCAGCAGGGCCATGGACCCAGACATGGCCCTTGGTGACAGCCTAGGCCCGGACATCACAATGGCCCCAGGTGGCAAGCAGGTCACCCACCTTAGCCCACTCCTCACCGCCTTCACCTCTTAAGATCTGCCTCTCTCCACAGGACATGAACCATACCCCTTCGTCAATCACAAAGCTGCTGTAGGAGGCCTTGCACAGGTTATAATAGACTGGCAATTGTTTTTTGTTGTTTTGTTTTGTTTTTAATTCCCATGAGACAATAGGATGCCATATATTTTTCATTCTCTTGATTTTTGTGACACAATGAACTTCTCAATTTAAGCATTTGTGAAATAGGGATAATTCTACCTCATGGAATTGTGATAAAGAGTAAATGACTTATAGAAGTATAAGGAGCTTGGAATGATAATAATTACTATTATTATTGCCTCTTTTCTCTAACTTAGACATGACATTACAGTAATCTGTTGTGTCATTAATGTGCCTCTTCTGTTTGGACACAAGGTCTTTCTTTGTAGTTCTGGCTGTTCTGGAACTCACTCTGTAGCCCTGGCTGTCCTGAACTCACTATGTAGACCCAGCTGGCCTTGAACTCACAGAGATCCTCAGGCTTCTGCCTCCCCAGTGCTGGGATTAAAGGCGTGTGCTACCATGCTCATGAATATGTCTTAACAAATTTTTAAACTTTTTTATTTGTTATTATTAGTGTGGGGTGTGTGTGTGTGAATGTGGGCATATGTATATATGGAGAATGTGTGGAGGTCCGAGGACAGCTTCAGGAGTCAGTCCTCTCCTTCCTTGTTGAGTTCTGTGGATCAAACTCAGCCCATCAGGCTTGGTGGCACCTTTTTTTTAAAAAAAAATATTTATTTATTTATTATGTATACAGAAGAGGGTGCCAGATCTCATTACAGATGGTTGTGAGCCACCATGTGGGTGCTGGGAATTGAACTTAGGACCTCTGGAAGAGCAGTCAGTGCTCTTAACCTCTGAGCCATCTCTCCAGCCTGTGGCAGGCACCTTTACCCAGTGAGCTGGCACCTTTTATTTTCCCTCGATACTGAGGATGACTCCAGGGCCTTGTACACACTGAGCAAGCACTCTGCCAGGAAGCTATAGTCCAGACTGTTGACAAATTCCACAGTTGCCCTTGTCCTAAGTCTCTGCTTTCCCCCACTTTTGACTCTTAGTAACAAAGTGCACCAGTATGGCCCTAATAGCTATTTAATATGCCGAGAAATTTTCATTCACAGATACAAGCCCATCAAATACCTACCACAATGATTTAATTTTTAATCATACAATCAAAGGTTATATACCTTGAGTACATCTACCTAAGAAGACCTAAAGCACTTTTCATCATGGCTCCTCCCTTTCCCCCACCTCTGATTTTCATTGAAGACCCTAACCCCCATTGCTTCTCCCTCTCCCTATACCAACCTGTCCAGATACTGTGGTCAGTATGTAGGTTGCCCCATTAAAATTCATGTGGAGCCCAGGCACCAAGGAGAAAACATAGGCCAGGTGGGCAGTTGGACCTTGGTACCTACAGAGACTATGCCATTGGAAAGTACTAGCTATCTCATTCAACCTCACGCCCTCCAGGGATCAGAGAAGAAAGAAACATTGAAATAGCAACCAGGAGTAAAGATAGAAACAGCAGGAGAAAGAATTGGCAAGTTGAGAGGGAATCTGAGTCATGAGAGTACAGTCACTAGATCAGAAACAGCAGATGCTCAGTTCTCATGGGCACCATGAAATATTAGCGTCAGAGAGCAGCTGATACACCCTGAACAGCCAAGAAACCTGTTCCAGTTCTCCTTGAGGCCAATGGCCCTGGTGATGACTCACTGTGACTGATTGATGATGACGATGATGATAATGTAAAAATATAAAACATGCAATTTCATGTTGATGTGTGATTAACATAATACTATGTATACTTTTTTTTCCTAAAGTGCTAGGACTTAAATCTAGGGCCTTGATGGAGGCAATTATTGTACCACTGAACTACACTATCAACCTGACATGGATCTTAAGGGGTAAGTTCTATGGATTTTGAAAAGCAAGTCTAGCCATGTAAGACACGGGAAGTCATTTTCTCCATCCCAGAAAACGATGCTTATCCCTTGCCAAATGAATGTGCTTATTCCTACCTTTTGTATCCAATGTCCTTTTAAATCTGGCTGCTTTCGTTCAACAGGACAGCTACCTTTCTTGTTGTTCCTTGTAGGCATGGTTACCCTCCTTTCATCTGCTGATGGCTATTTGAGTTATTTCCACTTTAGAGCTTTTAAGAATAAGGCTATTAGATCCCATTCTCGGTGGTGTGACAGAAAGCAGAGGCCTCAAGCCACGCCAATGACTCGTGGCAATGAACACTTTTACGTAAAGATGAACGGACTAAAGGGTTAAACTGTGTGTCTCAACGGGCCACGCTACAGCGTCCGTAACAAGATTCTTCTTTTTTGTTTTGTTTTGTTTTTCTTTTAAATTTGGTTTTGATTTGTGGGGAGGTTGGAAGAGCAGAGGGCAGATGTGAGGAGGAGACAGGGAGATAAGTAGGATCAGAATGCATGATATGAAATGCCAGGGGCATAGGATGTCTGGGAAAGCTTCAGGCACGGCATAGGGTGGATCAGGTTCCTTCTGGAAAGGTATTCGGATCTGAGAATTGACCCTTGACCCACCCTTTTTTTTTTTCCTTTGAGATTCTTTGAAATAGTCTCTCATTATGTAGCTCTCGCTGCCCTGGAACTCATCATATTGACTAGGCTGGCCTTGAACTCATGGAGAGCCACCTGCCTCTGCTGCAATGTCCAGCCTTCTATCATTTTCTTAAATCCTGCTCATAATTTGCTTCTAAAAACACCCTCTTCCTCTCAGGTAGGATCCTCTGAATAGTGCTCACCAGCCTTCCCCCTCTGTTCTGTGGTATAGGCAGCCACATTATCCCTGCTAAGGATTCACACTCTTGCTCTTAAGAACTCCCTGTATCCAGAAAAACAGCATCTGAATTTGTGCTATACAATCCTTTGCTGCAACTCGGTGATTTGAAAAGCCCAGGAGCGGGAATACTTGAGTGCGCAGAAGGGCAACCAAGAATGTGATGTGTTTCCAATGGCTACCCTGGTACTAGAGCTTTTGAAGTTGGGGATACAAAGGGCTGAGGAAAGCCTGTGTCTGTGGGGGCCAGGGCATAACTGCACACAGCCAAAGGCGTGAACTGAGCTTTCCAAAAACTCAAGGGAGAACTCATGGGTAAGAAGGCCCTGGGCAGCAGGAGAGCTTCAAGGCCCCTGAGCTGAGGAAGGTGTTTATGTGCAAAGGGCAAAGGGCAAAGGGAAGGTTCTAGAAGTACTGACAGGACAGTGCCAGCATAGAACCCGACACCACCAGCCTTCTGTGGGGTTTGTGTTCTGGGCTCCTAATGAGCAATATAGACACTAGGAGACGGTGTTTGTCACGTGAAATGACTTGGTGTTTATCTTAGCTTGACTGGTCCCAAAGCACGAACTTGACAAAGCTGTGCAATGCCTTGCACTGTTTTTTTCTTCATATCCTTATTCCTTTTCACTCATCCCAACATTGAGAACTGTAAATGTCTATTCCTTTTGGCCTTCTGGCCTTCCTCTAGCGTTATAATTCAATCATATAGATGAGTAAAAACATTCCTAAATCTTTTTTTTCCCCTGCCCTGGCATAGAATGAATAATGAGCATTTTATGAGTAATTGATCAAATTCTAATTCAGGAGCAAAAGCTAAATGTGTGGTACCGCAAAAAGAGCATGCATCTGAGAGACACTTAGCTGCTGTGTGACTTTAGGCAGGGAACTGCCTCGTTCTGAGCCCTGGTCAACCGGGCTGATAACAATGTCTGATTGGGAATGTTGTTCTGTATGCTGTGAATGTGTGTTGCTCTGATTTGGTTGATAAATAAAACGGTGATTGGCCAGTAGCCAGGCAGGAAGTATAGTATATGTGGGACAAGCAGAGAGGAGAATTCTGGGAAGAGAAAGGCTGAGTTAGGAGTCACCAGCCAGACACAGAGGAAGCAAGATGTGAAGGCAGAAATGAGAAAAGGTACCAAGCCACATGACTAAACATAAATAAGAATTATGGGTTAGTTTAAATGTAAGAGCTAGTCAGTGGTAGACTTGAGCTAATGGCCAAGCAGTTTTAATTAATGTAAGCCTCTGTGTGTCTACTTGGGTCCAAGGGACTGTAGAGCCGCAGGAGCCGGGCAGGACCAGGAAAACTTCAGCTACAAATGTCTTCCCTTTCTATTCACTGTCAGTCTTAAGTAAGACAACAGAAGTATTTATCCCGAGTCCCACTAGGCATTGAATAGCTCCCACTAAGTGTTAGTCTTTTTTCCTCTTAGCCTCACTCCCCACGGAAAGTGCCTTGCCTCACAGGACTCCAAGGAGAAAATATACCTGCAGATGTTTGGAAGTGTGACGTGCTGCTGCAGACGCTGCTGTTGTACAAAAGGGCATTCTATTTTCATATTTGAGTTAGTCACTCCTCTGTTCCAGACCTTCTGTAAAGTCTATACACACAGCGTGAAGGGCAAATCACTTTGGGTCCTCGAGCCATCTGGAAGGGAGAGGAACACAATGTAGCAGCAGGCCTCTGAGGCTTAAGTAGCAAAGAAAAGAACTCATTTATTTTATGTTACTTTGGTGACAAGGTCTCACTGTGTGGCCCTGACTGGAACTGAAGTCATAATCCTCCTGCCTCAGCCTCCTGAATGCTGTGATTATGGACATGGACTGCCAGGCCTAGTTCCCCAGAGTTTTGACTGGAACAAAAAGCCCTTGTTAGCCCCTCTACCGCAGAGAAGGAAATCTCAAGTACTATCTACAACATTCAGCTTGAAAATATATTGGCTAATAAAAAATTGGCTAAATGCTCTTGTCAAAGCTGTGGAAACTCAGGGACACATCGATCCTCAGCCATTGAACATCAACTTTTACATTATTTGCTTTGAAAATGCTCTCTGAAGCCGGATAGTGGTGGCACATGCCTTTAATCTCAGCACTCAGGAGGTAGAGGCAGGTGATCTCTGAGTTCGAGGCCAGCCTAGTCTACAGAGCTAGTTCCAGATCAGCCAGGACTACAAAGAAACCCTGTCTGTCTTTAAAACCAAAAAAAAAAAAAGAAAGAAAAAGAAAAGGAAAGTAGATGTTCCCTGAATTTGTAACCACAGCAGGAAATTACAAAGGAAGGTTCAGCCAAGTGCTGCAATAGAAATAATATTCCAAAGTTAGGCTGTGGACACCATCTACAGAACAAAGATGGAGGTCTGATGTTTGCCCTCTTCACCCTGGAAAGAGGTGTCATCTATGTACGTACAAAGCACATATGTGTGGGTTGTCAGGGAAGTAGGGATGCAGGGCTGTGACCTTGGGCATCCTTACTTCCTGTGAGTTGTGACAGAGATTCCCATGGTGGAAGCTCTGAAAAAACACATAAAAGCCCCCTTAGGGAAAAAAAAAATCAGTTGCACTCAATGTCTTAGTCCATTTGCTGCTGCTCTAACAAAATATCTGAGACCTAGTAACTTAAAAAGTACAGTGGTAGTTATGGCTCATGGCTCTGGAATCCATGACCGGGTAGCTAGATCAGGTGTGGGCCTGGCGCTGAGTCATAACGTGGCAGAAAACTGAAGGGCGAGCGAAAGCCTGTATAAGAGACAGAGCATAAGGGGTGAGTGTACCTTATCACAACCTGCTCACTCAAAAATACGCTCAGTCCTCCAAGAAAGGCTGTGATTCTCCTCAGGATCAACAATATCAAAATCTTCACCTCCTAAGACATCCATAGGAGCGGCCAAACTTCCAACAGGAGTTTCAGAATGAACTCTGAAACCATGTTGGAACCATAACATCAACCCATCAGCAAGAAGTGTGGAGAGTACCTCTTATTTTTTTGTTTTTTGGAATAGGGTCTCATGTAGCCCAAGCTGGCCTTGAACTCACTAAGTAGCTGGGGATGACCTTGAACTGATCCTCTTGCCTCCAGCTCCCAAGTACTGTTAGGTACTGTTTGGCGCCTCCCCTGCCCCCCAGTCTTCATCAGCTCAGGCCATCAAGCAGGGAGTGGGGTCATGGAGAAGTTGACAGTTCCCTTTCTCCACCACAAATATCCTCAGGAGCAGCCCTAACCCTCAGGGTTTACGGTTTTACCTGGGACCATACATTTGATACCCGAACAAGAGCTTGCTTGTGACCTAAGAAGCAATTTCTCCCTGAGGACCTGAGTACACAGATAAGCATAGTCCTGCCTGAGGTTTTTGGCAATGCCAACTCCCTAGGGGTCAGTAGGAAATGTGTGGGAGTGTGTTTTGATTGTCACAATGGTTGGTGGCGAGGATGCGGCAAGTCTACATAGAGCAAAGGCCTGGGATGCTAAGCATCCTAGAATTCCCAGAATTGTCCTGCGTGAGATTTGAACAGCCCCACCCCCATGGAGCTGCACTCTCGGAGGTCAGGCCTTGAAAAGGACGATGGCAGCCCAAAGTAAAAGCATGTTTTGATTGTGTTCCATTTGTGCTTCTCTACTGTGTCCATGACACGGAGGTTGAAATTCCTGGGCTGACCTATGAACTCTTCCTGCTCCTCGGTTTTTCAGGCTGCGGGGATGAGGCAGAGGCAGAAACAGGCTGTGAAAGCCAGGCAAGGAGCTCAGAAGCCGAGAGCCCTGAAAGACATGGCCAGGCTTAAACCTGCTGGTGGTGAATGAAGTCTAGGACTGGCCGTAGGCTGAGAAAACCTGGCTTCGGCCCAGTGTGGTCCACTGAGTCACCTGGTCCTGGTCTCTGAGGTCTCGGAATGAACCAGCTCCTATAACAAGGTAGCTGTCTATGTAACTAATTTAAGATCCTGGACTGGACTAATAATACCTGATTATGCAGGTGGGCCAAGGACATCCACAGTGACCCTTATTACGGGGAGCGGAAACGGTGGGAGCCCAGAAAAGGACATTCAAGGGCAGAAGCAGCAGTCGGAGAGGCGTGTTTTAAAGGAAACTGGAAAAAAAAACGACCTTCAGAAAAGGGAATTGACCTGCCAACATCTTGGTTTTAGTTTCTGAGACCAACTGGGGGCTTCTGATCTCCCGTGTGTGTGTGTGTGTGTGTGTGTGTGTGTGTGTGTGTGTGTGTGTATGCACATGTGCGCACATGTGTGTATGTATTCACGTGTGTGTTCACACATGTGTGTATGTGTGTGTGTTAAGCCACTACATTTGTGATAATCTGCCACAGCAGCACTAGGAAAGTACTAAAAGTGCACACCTAATTTGAAGTGTGATGGAAGTCTCCCTCCTCAGGAGGCCCTAGAGGGTCTCAGTGTGTTACTTCAGGAATCTCCAAGCCACAGCATACCAGTTTTGAAGTGCCAAGGAGACAGTGAAATAGGCCTGGCAGAACTCCTTCCTCGGCTCTCATCAATCTGTAGCACATGGCTTCCTGATAGAAATGTATGTGTGTGGAGGACAAGAACCCAAAAGAGCAAGAAAGGAGTCCTGTGCCATCCACGGTTTTCTCACACAATGTGGCTTCTCTGTCGCCATGGAAAATTAGGTGATACTTCTGTTACATCAGCTGCGGGCTTTCAAGGGTTTCCCTCACCTTACAAACTCCTACATGATCCAGTACTGGCCTCAGATCTTGCAAAAGCCGTGACTAGCAGAGTAAAAACCAGAGAAAATTAAATGGATGTTATTGATAACCCCTCCTTCGCCGAGGCAGACTGAGCATCTACGAGGCAGGAGCTCCGAGGGCCATTTTCCACACTGCCTGAGGCACTCGATCACAGGCAGCATGGTCTCCCCTTCTTCCCCCAGAACATACATAAATATTTAGCTGCAAATTTCAGAACAGAATAAAGCCAGACCTTCAGTTTATTTGGAAAGAAAATTTCATAGCAGATACTTCGATTGTTAAAGAGAAAAGCCAGCGGAACTGGTTGTAAAACTGAAGATTAGCTAGGAGTCAACACGAATTCTCTCAGGGCCTGGTCCTCCCCACCCCGCCACCCCCAGTAGGAAAAACAGTAATCACTCCGAATCAGATAGATAGATGGAGCAGTGAAGCCTGGCTCCCTGAAAAGGTCTGTTTTCTCTCAGGAATACTTAGTTTGGCATAGGGAAAATGAAAGCAAGATTAAAAAAAAAAATCATTCCTGATTTCATTTTTTCTGGGAAGTTTTAAAAAAGACATTCGTGTTGAATAAAAGCTTTCTCTGCCACCTCATTCTGGATGGCAAGTGAAAATGTCCAGCATGGCCTCTCCAGCAGCTCATGCCTACCTTCAGCAATCTGGAAGCAAAACCTTCCATCCGTGACTAGTCCTCTTTGTCAGATGAACGAGTGGGAAGAAGTTTAATCTATAGCGTGTGCAACAGGAAGCAGTAGGGGACACCTGACCCCACTTTCTCGGCAGCATGTTGCGAGAGAAGTAGCTAATGTGTGTTTCCCAGCACATTTTACAAAGCTTCACTACATTAAGAAGCATGCAGGCAGAGCTCAATATTACATGACTATCAGGCTACATTAGATGGAAGTCCAGCCTTGGGTGTGAGACCATCAGTAAACTGAACATGTTACACTGCATGCCTGGTATCGAAAGGTTCTGTGGCTTCCCACTAAACTTTGGTATCTGACTGGCTGGTCCTTACTTCATCCTACGACCCACTGCGTTCTGTGTGACCTTTGCAGCAAGCTTGTGTCCTTCTTTTTCCATTCAGTCGCCCATCTCTGCAGCACAAGGCCACAGCACAGAGCCCGTCTCTAGGAATCTCCGACCTTAGCTTTTTTTATACCATCCCTGGCTCTGTGACAGACCTCTGATCCCAGAGAGCGCCCCTCCCAGCTCTGAAGCCTCCATTCCTTTTCATCTTGCAGTATTCTCTGTTTCGTGGGTTATTCAGAAAGTCAGGGCCAGGCTAAATGCCGCAAGGCCCTGAAGAAGTTCTGTGTTCCTTGTCTCTAGGGGAAGTGAGAAAAGGATTGTAAGGGAGCCTACTTTCTGAGTTGTGGCTTGTGGTGTCTGCTTAGTGTTTTTAAGAGAGGCAGGGAGGTAGAAGAAGAGGAGAATAGGGTATGCTTTAATTTATTTTATTTTTGGGTGCCCGACATACTCTATGCCCCATGTATGGGTTTGGACTGTTCATTGGGTAACTGGAATCTTCCCAATTCCCCCTTTCATTTGGGACCGAGTCTCATGTAACCGCGGCTGGCCTTGAACTTGCTTTGTAACCAAGGATAACCTTGAACTTCGATCCTCCTGCCTCCGCCTCTCAAGTGTTAGCATTACAACCATGTGCCATCACCCCCAGTTTATGTGGTGCTGGGGATTGAACCCGGGGCCTTTATCACAAGAGACTAGCATTCGTGGAAGTTAATCACCAGTGCTGGAACTGATCTTTCACAAGCATCCTCGGTGTCACTGCGCTCTTCTCCTGGCTGGGGAGGGGGGGAGGGGAAAGCCCCCCCTCCCCCCCCCTCCCGCCAGGCAAAGCCCAGCCCTGGTTTTGCTGCTCACTGATCCAGTGCAGTGGGGTCAAAGCCTTTCTCAGACCCCTTCAGCTGCACAGGCTTACCTGAAGCCTCTGGTGATATCCTATAAGCCTTGGTCACATGGTCACTGTGACCCCCAAGTCACCTCTCAAAATCTGAGAGGTGGATGTGGGAAGAGGTTGACCCAGGCTGCTTTCTGCGGAGACCGACCCACTGCAGTTGGTATTGGAATGCAGCTTCTGGCAGGGCCACAGGGAGTCTGCTGGTCGCTGTTCTCCGATTGGCCACCCTTTCCCTCCTCGGCATGGCTCAGGCTTTCCTCTGGGGAACCCTGCGCTGTGTCTCACAGAGTTCCTTCTCCGGCAGGCTCTGATGGAGCTGGCTACTCTACCAGACATTGTGAGAATTCAACAGACCTTTAGCTCTTAAGAACCTAAGCGCTTCCTGTTGGAAGCCCGGGCTTCACAACCTCGCTTCTGCTTCGTGCTTTTTTAAAGGCCCGTTTTGTACTTCACATCCGGTCAATGACTTTCCTTCTGGTTCTGAACTGTTTTCCCATGAAACAAGCTGAGGTGAATTAAAAGATGCAGGAAAGGGGGAAGAAGAGCTGGACACACACCTGTAATCTAGCACTCCAGAGGCCAAGGGAAGAGGTCACAAGTTCTAGGACAGCCTGGGTTACATGGGGAGACCCTGTCAACAATAACAACAACAACAGCAGCAACAACAACAACAACAACACAAAGCCCTGTGGTTATAGAGTAGTTTCAGAAAAATAAGTGTGCACCACCTCTCATTTCCCTCATGGGCCACCTCCGCCACAGGCTGACAGGTCTCATTTGGTTTCGCAGTAGGTGAAACAACATTTAACTGGTTGCCAATGCTTTTACTGGGACGATTTTATTTAAAAAGCTGTATTTCTGTCCCCTTTTAAAGCTTGACACTGGTCCAGGGCAATCACCAAGAGCCATGTTGAGTAATTCTCTCCCCAGTTTGCTGGTGCCCCCTGCTGGTTGTTCTCTATATAGCCGCTTGGCTCAGGGTTTGCGGGGGTTGAGGGGGAGGGGAGAACTTCACACTGAGTCTCAATCTTGTCCTTCTACCCTTGGCCTTTGCCCTTTCTTTATACCGCCACCTTCGCTGACATCAGTTCACGTCTCTCTCACCAGATGATCAGTCTCACTGAGAAAACCAAGGCCCTAGTTACTGAATAGTCCATCCATCTCCAGCTTCCACACTTTTAGCTCTATATACAAATCTTGCCTTCTCAGAGAATAGGACCCCTAGCTTTTAGTCAAAGGAACCTCTTCAGTCACACTGTTTAAAAACCCTTTTATTAAATATAATTACAGAAATGATACCGTTTCAAGTCATTTAACAAAGTTAAAAATAAGTCACTTCCTCTACAAACCCACAAGGTTACCACTGTCCCAAAGCTAACACAATTAAATTGCTGATAAATATTTCATAGATTCATTCCCTGTCTGTTTCCACAAGACATACCCACTAAGCAGATTTTCGTGCACAAAATTTTACTGTGTTTTTCCAAAATTAAGATTGCACTGGGCATCGGTGGCACAAACCTTTAATCCCAGCACTCTGGAGATAGAGGTGGGCAGATCTCTGTGAGTTCAAGGCCAGCCTGGTCTACAGAGTGAGTTCCAGAACAGTTATTACACAGAGAAACCCTGTCTTGAAAAACCAACCAACCAACCAACCAAACAAATAAATAATAAAGATTGCATGCTATTGTAATGAGTCTTTCTCTGTCCCACCAGCCAGCTTCCAAATTATGACATGGAAACTTATTATTAATTACAAATGCTTGGCTGATAGCTTAGGCTTGTTTCTAACTAGCTCTTATATCTTAAATTAACCCATTTCTATTAATTTACATGCTGCTACTTGATTCATGGCTTGTTATCTCATATTCTACATGTCATGATTCCTCTGCATCTGGCTGGTGACTCCACCCTTCTTCTTCCTAATGTTCTGTCTGCCCCCCAAATCCTGCCTAGCTATTGGCCATTCAGCTTTTTATTAAACCAATCAGAGTAACACATATTCACAGTGTATAAAAATATTATTCCACAACATTCCCCCCCCTCTTTTTGTCAAATAAAAAGGAAAGGTTTTAACTCTAACATAGTAAAACCATATACAATAAGAATAATTATCAAGTAAAAATTACATTTACAATGTCCATATTTGTATTTGGCAAATTTAGAGAAAATACTCCATTATCTATCCTCTCTTGATGAACCAAAGTTTTGTACTAATTTATCTTCTATCACAACTAAGGAAAACTATAACTATCTAGTCTTCAATTCCATCAAAGACCCCAGAATGATATAATATTACCTGAGTAAACAGGAAATGTAGAGAAAGCAACTTCTAAAACTATAGAAATGACAGACATCTGGCTGCCTGGACAGTGGCCCAAGATTCCTCTGCAATGTTGGGGCATCCATCTTTGGCTTACAGGCCTAGAATATCTGACAGACTTTTCTGTGAAGCAGAAATTTTGAAGGACTGTCCTGCCTAGTCTTGGCAAAGTTCAGTAGTTACTTTCCTGTGTGTCCTGTTTGTCCAGTTTGAGCAGCATACTGTCAACAGTTGAGATAAGGACAGTTTCTTGTCCAAATGGCTAGTTTTTGCCAAAAAGAAAGTAAACTCCACATGGAGGTTCTTCGATGCCCATCATCCTTTTATGAAGTAGATTGGTGCTGCCAGGAGCAGACATGTCTCACTGTCATGAAAAGCCCTATGTTATTAAAACTTTAAAATGCCATATTCTGTAGGTCTCTCAAATGTTTGAAGACCATCTATTTAAAATGTGTCTCTGAAAATATACCTAACATGACTTTAAGTTTGATTGTTACAGGTGACTAACTACTATCCTGTATTTCTTTATTATCCTAAATAGCTTCCAAGGACTAGGACTTTACATTACATTTATAAATGAGCTGCATAGGTACAATACCTTAAACAAGAAATAGAAACATATAATATAGCATAACAAAAATAACCTTAAATTTGTATCAGTATACAAAATTATCTACACAAGAGTAAAAACATATATACAGTATAACAAAAATAACCTTAAATTTGTATCAATATAAAAAAATCCATACCGATGTAAAATATTTGGGACTAATTGTTTAAAATTAGACCAAACAATTGTATAATTTTTGTTTTTCTACTGAATGGTGGTTGAGTGCTATTTGTATTAGTACATTTTTTTTTTACTGTAGTTCAAGTGTTCCATGATTAATTTACTTATTAAGACCATAAAAAAATCACAAAGTAGCATATTCTTACTAAAAGCAACTTGATTAAGTCACAGAGAAAAGAAACATGAAAATTCTTGCTGTTTTCCAAGGATCCATTTTCATACCCTTTCTGACTTTTGAGATGGAATCTCATTGCCTTGCAGTCCAGGCTTGGCTCGAATTCTCAATAATCCAGCCTCAGTCTCCTACATAGCCAGAATTGCAAGTAAGTGCCACCATACCTGGCTGTAAACTTTTTAAAAAATTAAAATCTGGCCAGGTGGTGGTGGTGCACACCTTTAATCCCAGCACTTGGGAAGCAGAGCCAACCTGGTCTACAGAGCGAGATCCAGGACAGGCACCAAAACTACACAGAGAAACACTGTCTCGAAAAACTCCCCCAACCCAAAATTAAAATCTATAGAAGTAAAATTCATATTAGTGACACTCACCCTTTGGGGCGTACAGTCTGTGAATCTGTAAAATCTATGTAGTTTCCTAACCATTATCACAGTTCAGAGACTGGGCCATTTCCATCACTCCCCAAACTGTTCTTGTCTGTGACCCCTTCTGGTTCTTCCTACCTGGATGCTGGCCCTGGCAACCACTTATCTGTTTGTTGTTGTATAGATTTTTCTGTTATTGTTGTTCCTTCCCCTACAGTGAGTCACTGACTATTATGGTCTAGATTTTATAGGTCATTGGAGATGTGCCCTTGAAGTTGGGACCCCTGACTTTCCTCTTTCCCAGAGGTCAGGAGATGAGTAGCTTCCTGGACCACACATACACTCTGTCATATGAACTGTTCCACCACAGGTCCTAAGGCAACAGATCTAAGTGATCATGGATCAAGCCCTCTGAGACCATGAGCCAAATGCATCTCTCCTCTTTACAGCTTCATATGCTCAGGTGTTTTGTCACAGGGAGGGAAAGGTCACACTAATAGAATTTTATAGTCTGGAGCTTTTGGAGTGTGGCGTCTCTCACTTAACACAACGCACCTGAGATCTGTTCATGCTGGTGACCTATCAAATTCTTATTTTACCTAGCACATGGAAACAGTTTTTATTCCCCTAAATGAGATTGGCTGCTTAGCTATTTTGTTTGTAAACTTAAATATTGTAAATTTACTTTCATGTAAGTTCTTCCATCTAGATCTAATTCTTTTTTTATATACTGTGACCCAGGATTTCATGATATGCTTAATTCGTTTAACTGTTTTTCTCTTAGTAGATCTTCAGATTGTGTCCAACTTTCCACTGTTCTAGGGAAGTGAAAAAGCATGAAGAAGTGAGGTGTTGTTGACAGTTTCTTGAGTGTGTATGTAGATGTATTCTTAGAACTGCTGAATCAAATGGTACATTAGAAATTTTGACAGATCCTTACAGATTGCTCTCTAAGAATGTGCATGTTTACCCTCCACCAACCTGTCTCTCTTTCTGCATAACCTTACACCAGCAGATGCCCATCTTCTTAATTTCCATTGGTCTTACCAGCAGAATGATGGGCTCTCATAAAAATATGCATTAGCCATTTGCTTTTCATCTTCTGTGAATGCCAGTTTTAGCTTTTACTCATTTGTCTATTCGGTTCTCACAGACAGGGATGGGAAGGAGTTTATGCATTGTATGAAACACCTTTCCTGTGCTTTCTTGTTTGTGGACTCTTAGAGGCTTCATGTGTTCTTTATGTATTATGTTTGGAAACTTTTTCACTTCAAACTTCTCTTTTCATTTTTTTCCAAGACAGGGTTTCTCTGTGTAGCCTTGGCTGTCCTGGAACTTACTATGTAGACCAGACTGGATTCGAACTCAGAGATCCACCTGCCTCTGCCTCCCAAGTGCTGGGATTAAAGGCACACAGTGCCATGCCCGGCTATTCTTTTTTTTTTTTTTTTTTCTTTGATACAGGGTTTCAGTCCCGGCAGACCTGGAGTTTGTATATATCCTAGGCTTACCTCAAATTCACAGTGATTTTCCTGCTTCTGCCTTAATAGATCCAGGGTTGTGAATGTTGCCTTATATGGTAAATGGGAACTTTCAGATGTGACTAAGTTAAGGACTTGGGACAAGGATAAGCCTGGGATTATCCGCATGGACCCAAAGTAATCATAAGACAGAGGGAGACTTGATTCCAAAGGGAGAAAGCACTGTGAAGCTGGGCTAAGAAACCATGAGACTGACTTTGAAGATGGAAGAGGGGCAGGGGAGGCAGGATGCAGATGAGCTCTAGAAGGAGTAAAATGCAAAGACAGAATTCTCCCCAGTGACCTCTGGAAGGGGCTGATCCTGCTGATTGCCCAACTGTAGCTCAATGAGACTGATTTTAGATGTGACTTTCGGAACTATAAGAAGATAAATTTGAGCACACTAGGCTTGGAGCCATTCATCACATCAGCAGTAAGAAGTGAATGCTGTGCTCACATTTCTACCTTTCAGACAAGAACTCTCCTCTGTCCATCAGAGCCATATCTACATCTGTTTGTTCTTGGATCCAGTGAGACCCAAACAGAGCTCAGTACCATCACCCTCTTCCTTTCTCATTTCTGTTCTTCATTTAACGGAGCCACCATGTCCTGTATCTCACAAGTGAGAACCGGGGTGTTCTGTGGGAGTCCAGCTCCCACCTTTTGAAGGGTTCTTACGTGGAGGAGAGAGGGATAAGAAAAATATCAGATAGAAAGAGAGACCTAGACGACAAGAAGAAAAGACAGAGACACAGGATATCTTCAGGAGGGCCTGGGTCAATACCCAACAGCCTCGTCCTTTATTGAAAAGGGCTTTTTATAATATGCCCAGGGGAGAGGCAAAAAACCTCCCCCTTGCAAGATCAAAGCACACCGTACTGCCAAGTGTAAACCCTTCCAAACACCTGGTAAACACGCCCTGTGGACAAATCATCTCATGCAGCCCTGCTGGGTAAAGCAAGCCCAGATTCTCTGACCCTCAATAAGTTCTCACTAGATAGCCTCTGTGGGTTCCCACAGTGTTCCTGACCTCCTCTTATCCACAGCCAGTAGTCCTGAGGCTCTGGAGTGTGAACTGCCCAATGCCTCCTCCAATATGCCTCTCTGTCTCTGTCGTCCCTACGGTTCTCCTCTTACAGATTTAGTCTTCCATCAAATCCTTCACATTCAAGCCTACACGCACCTTCTAGAAGGCAAAGCTGACCAAGATCCTTCCTGCAGCCACTGCTCAGAGTGAGTCCAAGCTCCAGGGCAGGCCATACGATGTAATCCACACTGAAAGATATTTTGTTTGAGTATCTAGAGGCCAGAATCAATGTCTGTGGAAGCTCAATGGTTTGTCAAAGGCCCCGAGTGTCTGCGGAATTGAACTAGGTTGTATTGCAGACAGCATGGAAGTGTTTCCTTTGGTGATAATATTTCTGACATTTAGAAAAACCTTCCTTTTGTAAATGTGATCTCCTCCAGCAGTACTAGGTTGTCGCCAAGAATAAGGATGAGCAGAAGCCCCAAGCAAATATTGTCTAAAATTTTAAGAAAAAATAATGGAAATGTTAATAAACACCGTGGTCAACCCATCTTCTCTGTGTGTTTTTGTGAAAAGTATTTGAAGTTTTATGCTTCCTTGATGTTCAAAACGAGACAGAATTTTTTTTGAACTGTTTAGACATTTTGAATTTGACCTTTGACAATCTTAGGTGACTTTTCTAATCGTCTGTGAAGTGTAAGTACACAGTGTAGTTTATTTAATTCACAGCTAAGTCTTCGGGTTGGGCATCGTTTCCGAGTAAATGATAGAAGCGGTGAGTAGCATCTCTGTACATAACCGGCAGGGACAGCATCCTATAGTGACAGCAAAACAATGAGCTGCCCAGGATGCGCTGCTGCTTTTTTTTGTATGACCAAGCCATACAGAGCTCTGTGTGCAGGGTGCTCAGTTTCTGAAGAAAAGGAAGGATGACGCAGGCTCACACTTGTACAAGTATCACTGGACAAATAAATTAGAAATGAGTAAATATGGATGCTGGTAGCATGTGAGAATGACCAGAGTAGATGGGATGGAGGTTGAGTGCAGTTCTTTGTTACTTATAATATTTGGAATTTTGAATCACGTAGTATCAATTTAAAGTGACCATGAAAAGTAAGTGCTGGCTTGGTGGCTCAGTGGGGACAGGTGCTTGCTGCCAAGCCTGACAACCCAAGTTTGATCCCTGAAACATTTGAAGGAGAAAATCATGTCTCAAAAGTTGTCCTCTACCAAGAGGCAGAGACAGACAGATCTCTGTGAGTTCAAGGCCAGCCTGGTTTACAAAGAGAGTTC
>CABHPP010143253.1:13046-27946 GCA_902168425.1 Peromyscus attwateri
ACACACACACACACACACACACACACACACACACACACACACACACAGACAGATAGATAGACAGATAGATAAATAAATAAAAAGAACTGGAAAGATAGCTCGGTTGTTGAGAGTGCTTACTGACTTTGCAGAGGACTTGGGTTCTGTTCCCAGCACCCACATGACAGCTTACAACCATCCATTCCAGAGGATCCTGCACCCTCTTCTGACCTCTTGTGGGCACCAGGCATTCATGCAGTGCACAGACATACAGGCAGGCAAATCACTCATACACATACAATAAAAATAAACAAATATTTTTAAAATAAACAAAATTTAAAAATAAACTTTAAGGTATTCCAGATGTTGAGTAGATAATGCGTTTGGCTCACTTTAGTCCTTCTAAATAGTTAGCTTCATTTTTGTTTCAATTATTCAAGTTTGAGTTATTCTGCAATATTACCATTTTCATTTTCCCTAAGGGAATCGCTGTCGACACAGAAGTCATTCCCCCCTCGCATTAAGGGGAGGGAAATTCTTTGACTTGCTCAGAGTACCGTCTAGTGAATGTTCTTCTGAACTATGTGAAGCAAATAGCTGGGCACAGAATCTGACCTAACTGCCATTAGCTCTTTTTTTGTTCCAACAGCCACTTAATTCTCAACCCCTCTCCCTACAGGGAATGGCCAGGAGCCAGCGGCAAGGCCCCAAGGTAGGAGTCATTTTCATACTGAAGCTCTTCTCATCATCCTCATTTGATGCTGACTTCTTAACACTTACTGAGACAAATTTGGAGAGAATGTGTTGTATATTCCGTTCTTAGTCACCCCTCTCTCAGGAGTTTGGCAGCAGAACGGTTAGGTTCCATTTCTGCCACCCCATTAGTGTCAATGATCATACCAGGCCATTTATGTCCTTCTGGAAGAGGAGACAAAACACCTACCTCACAGCACGATGTCTCAGTTAGAGGTCACAGATTTGGAATGGTGACAAGTACCAATGCCACTCTGAAGTGTGTGAAAGTTCTGGGTGGAAGCTTCACCCACAGAGTCACTACTTGAATCTTTAGTTCAGAGGCCAGAACCCTTTTTGGCACATTTAAGTTTCACAGCCAAATGGTGTCATAGTATTAACTAATCAGCTGGAGACAACATGAAACCAGCCACAGGCAGTCATGAACTCATGGGTCTGTCTGTTTCCACATAAAATTTCTCTTGCAAAATCAGGTTCTGGAGCTGGGTGACAGTTCAGTTGGTAAAAACTTCTCCTGCACAAGCATGAAGACCTAGCGCCCATATAAAAGCTGGGCTTGGTGGTGTGTACCTGGAACTCCAGTGCCGAGGGGACAGAGATAGGCAGATCTCTGGAGCTCGTTGACCAGAGTCAGCCTAGCTGAATTGATGAGCTCCAGGTTCAGTGAGAGACCCTGTCTCAAAAAAATGGTGGATGATGAAGACACTGACATATTAATATTAATCCTCTCTCTCTCTCTCTCTCTCTCTCTCTGTCTCTGTCTCTGTCTCTCTGTCTCTCTCTCTCACACACACACATACACACACACACACACACACACACACACACACACAGAGCGAGGGTGGGGGGGGTGGCTGCTAGCTATGAGGTAGGATGGATCCATAGGTTCCTGACTTCAGTATTAAATGATTTAATTCTAAACACTTTCTATACATGATTTATTTAATATTCTTAAGAAACCTATGAGTTAGGTCCTTTTTACATTTCCATTTTATGGATGATAAAACAGAATTAGAAAATTAATCAAATTGCCCTGATCCCTGTCACCAGCTATCCGGGGGAATTGTGCCAACCGGTTGGATGGTATCATGTCTAGTTTGGCTTGGGTGGACAGCCGATGCTACAGGCAGCCTCATTCTTCCTGCTCAATGAGTGTATCCAAGCAGGAGAAAGTGGAGACACTCCCTGTTTCTCCTTCTTCACTCTACGTAACCATAACACCAGAAAAGTATGTCTCTACTTTCAAAATATATGCTAAACTCTTTAGTATCCCCCAGCCCCAAGAATGCCACCTTCCAGAGTCTTGTCAGCTTTCTTCCTGTGACGACAACAGTGTTGTCAGCAGCCACCTACATCTGCTGCCCTCCCACCATGATTGTGAGCTGGATCATGCCTCTGTGCTCAAAACCTCCTAAAGGGTGCTTCATTAGTGTCCCGTCCCCCACAGTGCATCTAACTATGTAAACTATGTATACAGTCAGGCTGGCCTGTAACGCAGAGTCAAAGCTGAGCTCACCATCCTTCAAGTGCTAGGATTAGATTAAGGCATGTACCACTCAAAGGCTCCCATGTCTCTGACCATTGAGGAAAACACCTCATCTTGCATCAGATCCACCTCTGACCCTTTGTTCAGCCCTTGAAATAGACAAGGTCGTCCCAAGCTAGGACCTGTCCTAGCTCTTCCTTCAGTCCCAAACTCTCCTTATCATGGGTCTCAGACAAAATACCCCTCCCACAGAGAGAATTCCTTTGAATACACAATGAAAATGGGCCCCCTCTCAGTCGCATTCTATGTGATCCATCTGTTTTGTCCCATCTGAGTCTTTGTAGTTTTGCTTTACCCCCTTGCCCATCCTCTGTCCCCTTCCCTCCCTCCCCAGGGTGGGGAGTTAGTGAGAGAGGGCTGCCTTCTCTTTATCTAAGAGCCAAGAGCAGTCCTGGTCAGTCACAGCTTCTAAATAGATACTTGTGGGATGAAAGACAGGCACATGCATAGCATCCTAATGAAGTCATTGATCAATGAACAAAGACAGCAACTTCCTCTCAGCAAACACCACTTACCAAGCACAGAGTGGTCCATTATGCAGGGTTTCCATCACCTTCCAATCCCAGGAGGCTCGGGGTTTAAAAATAATCAATTCCTAGTAATTAGTAATTAGCTAAAGGTCAGTTGGTTGTTTTGTAGTTTTTTTCCATTTATTTCCCTACTGCCCATGTGATCATTACCCTTTTCTCTCTAGTTTTCTGGTATATATATCACATATGTATATCACATATATGTTTTACTATCAACCATTTGAAATCTGTAGCACTGTGTGTGTGTGTGTGTGTGTGTGTGTGTGTACTTATTTTGCCTTTACATGACTTTTTGACTTCATGACTGTAAGAAAATAATTTGCATTAAACAGAAACCATACTTTGGTGCTTTGTATTTTAAATTTTATCTTTTCTCAGGTCAGCAACATGCAAAAAAAAATCATTTTTCCTTATACTGGGCATCCACAGTGCATCACAGCAACAAGTCAGCATAGGAAACAACCAGTATCTACAGGGCGCTGTGCTGCTAAAGTTGAATGTTTGGTAGATTAGTTGTCTGAAATATGTTTGCCATATTTTGTGGAGGTATGTGCATGTTCTCATGTGTGGTACACACACATATGTGTGTGTGGACATGTGTGTTTGGGTCCATATGCACATGCATGTAGAGGACAACCCTAGGTGTCCTTCATCAGGATCTCTTATTGGTTTGGAGTTCCCCTAGTAGGCTAGGCTAGCTGGCCCCAAACCTCAGAGGCCTACTTATCACTGCTTCCCCAGAGCTGGATGACAAGCACACACCACCACACAAGGCTTTTCATTTAGGATATTTTAGCTCAAGCTCTTTTGACTTATGGTCTTTTTCAGAATGTAACCACATAGTAAGTCAGCATTAGTATATAATAATCTGACATATACAACAACTACAATGCATGATATATCATCTTCTACACTTAAAATATCATGATACATTATAATATGTGATATAATTTAATGACGCTCTATGGAATGATTAATCATGTATAGAAGAGGTTAGTGGAGTTGTCTACTACAGGTCCACTCAGCTCTGAGGAAAGCATGAGCTAAGAATATATCTCAGTTTTGAACATGTCACCATCCTCTTGCTTTGTGCCTAGCTGTGAACAACTGCTCAGGACAGAAAAATGGCCCTGAATTCCTGTGGTGACTGACTTACTCTCAGTTTTCCCAAAGAGCCACATTTAAAGGCTTTACCCTAGGAAATATTCAAAGCAATCAACTCAGCAAATATTTCTTGGACCCTGTTAATCCCAAGAGCCTGTATTTTACCAGGAATTGATTTCCTGTTTTGTATTTCAGACCTATCACATTAGACTAATAAATATGCCAAGTAAAAGTCACTCAATTGAATTGAGTAAGAAATATCTTGATTTATTTGTATCACTAGGTGATGGAAATTCAGCAACCATATTATCAGGTAAGTGATTTATTGTTATTGATGTTTCTCCTTGTCATGTATATTTACCCACCTAAATCCAGGAGAGAAGATGTACAGGTAGGTTTTCAGTTGTGCCCCTGAGAGATTTGTCTTAACCTTCCCTGGATATTGAATTTGTGTGGGAATGACCTCCAGCACATCACCACAATAGACTCACTAACTGCCTAAAAAGGAGCTTATAGTACTTTAAATTTTAGAAAATATTAGAAAATGTTTTCATTATGTAGGTTTCATAATTAGTTGTTCAGTTCAGTTTGACCAGCTGCTCTGGGAGTTCACAACCCTCAATTTTGATAAATGATTTGTTTTAAATTTCCTTTAGAGGAAAATGCATTTGCTCACATATGATACTAGCCTATTGTATGAGTTTGCTATGGCATCTATAACGAACTGTCATAATCTGATGGCTTAAACAATGTAGACTTTTTTTTGCCTTGTAGTTCTAGAATTCCTAAACCTCAAATGGGTTTCACTTAGCTAAAGGCAAGGTGTCATCCAGGCTATGCTTATTCTGGAAGGTCTTGAAAAGGATGATCCATGTCTGGGTCAGTGTTTTTATCACTGTGACAGAAGCAACTTAAAGGAGGAAGGGTTTCTTTTGGGTCACAGTTTAGAGGTACAGTTCATCATGGCAGAAAAGAGTCTTAGTTTCTTTTCTGTTGCTGTGATAAAACACTCCAACAAAAGCAATGTAAGGGAGAAAGTTTATTTAGCTCACAGTTCACAGTGTGGTTCATCCTGGTGTGGAAACCAATGCAGCAGGAGCTTGAAGCAGCTCGTTATATCACGTCAAGAATCAGGAAGCAGAGAGTGATGAATGCACGCTGCTGCCCAGCCCTCTTTCTTCACTTACACAGTTCAGAATCCCAGCCTAGGGAATGCTGCCACCCAGAGTGGGCAGGCTCTCCCATCTCAATTAATGCAACTGTGATAATATCTTGCAGGCTTTCTCATAGGTCCATCTTTCAGGTGATTCTAGATTCTGTTAAGCTGACAATCAACAGTGACAGCAACAGGTAGTTTGATGCCCTCTACACTGCTGTACCTACACACTAGCACAAACCTAGAGAGGACATGACACCTACAGATAGAGTGACCACTATAGACACCAGTACAGCACCTGCAGGCAGTGTGACACCTACAGATAGCATAATACAAAAACTACTAACAAAAACCTCCGGTCATGAAACACTGAGTAAAATAAGCATAAAAAGCAAATAAGAGATCTTGAAGGTCTGCACAGACCAGTTCTTAGAATATAATTATCACTGAAGAGCATCTAATACCTGCGTTTGGGCTTAAAGCCTGGCAGAGACAGGATAGGGAACACTGATTCAGTCTAGGGCTTGGAAGATCAGTGGCCAAGAGGTAGGTTAGCATTTCTATCACTTATGTGGTGGGCCCCTCAGAGCTGAGGAAAAGCTAAACACGTGAAGTCGCAGGGGGCCCTGGATGCCATACTGTCCTTGAATCACTGTGAACAATTACTGTTAAGTATTTTTTTTTTTTACTTCAGTTCTGCCTGCTGCCATCTCAACTCAGCCATCTTCTAAACTTGCCTCGAGTTCCTCTGCATCAGGTAGGACCCCATCACCACCATCACTGAATTGACTGTAGTTTTTTAAGTTGTCTATGGTGGTGAGCAAGGGTTATGAGACCATGAGTTACCCAGAATGCTTTACCTGAGATCATGTGATTTGAGGAAAAGGGACTCAATCCTGCCAGTTTCACTTTGTATCTGACTGTCTTTAGTTTTACTGTTCCAAGAACACTGGAACTCAAAGCTTCACATTTCACAAATGAAAACTATAACGTGAAAGGATACACTTGTGCTAGAGAAAGAGAAATTACCAAAGGGTCACTTCACATTCTTTGAACACTAAAAAATAAAGTTAAAAAAAAACCTGAGTAGTGTCAAGGAAGAATCTGAAATAGGAGAATTTAATTTCGCCTAAGCTGGTGTGTCACAGGCTCACATCTTTCTGGATGTAGTGAGCAGGAGTCACCATTACAGTCCAACTTCATTAGTCATTGTGACAGCTGATGCCATCTCACCATCTGTGAACCCTGTCATTTCAATAATTCAAATATGAGTTATGTAATTCAGAGTGTGACAGGGCTGGTGAAAAGCAGGCTCTTCCTTCTGCAGGGTTCGTGTGGCCACCGAGTACTTGAAAACAACACAGCCATAGGACTGAGATATGCTGTGTACATTAAGTACACGCTGGGTCTTTTGAAGACTTAGGGCCATGGGACACTGTTGTTCAGCAGGCCTGAAGCTTCTGTAGCAACATGAGCGCGTTCTAGAGAGCTACGGGATGCTAACACAGTATTATTCACTTGAACTTTTGTGAAGGGGGCAGCTCTTGTTAAGCATCCTTGCTGCACACTAACACGGAACACAGGGAAACTTGGAGGTGGGAGATAGATTCATTCCCTTGCTTATGGTGTTGCTTCCACAGATATATTCTGGCTCCAAATTCATTAATCTGTATACATTGAAAACATAGTACACTAATTATACTTCAATGAAGTTGTTTTCTGAAAAATTACTTAGGGTTGGGGCAGGGTGGATCAGTGGGTAGGAGCACTTTCTATGTAAGCATCAGGACCTGAATTCAGATCCCCAGCACCCACATGAATAGCCAGGCATAGTCACACATGCCTATACGGCTCCAGAGCTGTGGGCTGGAGGAAGGGGGCAGAGACAGGAGGATCACTGGGACTTGCTGGTGGATATTCTTGCTCCAAGTTCAGTGGGAGATCTGGTCTAAAGGAATACAGCAGAGAGTGATATAGAAGGACACAAGAGGTCCTCCACTGCCTCGTAAGTGGCAGTGCTTGATGTGCCCCACAGCTGCAAGAGTGAGGGGACTTCCTTCCTAAGGACGCAGAGCCCCAGGGCCTTGTCAGCTCCCAAAGGCCCCACCTGACCCCATCTGTGTGGAGACCAGGGTCTCTACAAGCTCTTCCCCACAGAACCCTCTCCCAGTATCTTTCTTTCTGTTTGTGTTTGGATGTGCTCAGGCTAGGCAGGTCCCTAATCTCTAGCAGCAGGAACCCAGCCTTGTCCTGCTCTTGAGAAGAGGAAGGGATCAAAATTCTTGGACCTAGTAAACCTCTTCAGTTTCCTTATCTATAAAATTTGCCTACAAGGTTAACAAATATAGTGTTTATATAACGAACAAACAAAACAGCCCTGTAGAGACTGGTGATACAGCTCAGTTGGGGCAGTGCTTGCCTAGCATGCATGACAACCATATACCAGCACTCCACAGCAGACGTATCAAATACATAAATAAGCAAATTCTATAATGGAGGCAGACCCTTTGGCTGTTCACAGTTTACATTTCTATGTCTACTTCCAAACAAAAGAGAGAAGCCATATTAAAATTCTTTTTTAAAAATAACATAACAAAATAAAACATAATAAGATAAAACAAAAACTGTCACACAGGAGTTGGACAAGACAAAGAAAGAGGAGGAAAAGAGCCCAAAAGGAGGCACAAGAATCGGAGACCCACTCTTTCACACACGCAGGAATCCCATAAAAACACTAACCTGGAAGCCATACTGTATACACAGAGGACCTGGTGTAGACCCGTGCAGGCCCCGTGCATGCTGCCTCAGTCTCTGTGAGTTCAGATGAGCTTTGATCGTGTTGATTTAGAGGGCCCTGTTTTCTGATGTCCTCCATCCCTCTGGCTCTTACACTCTTTCCACCCACAATGCTGGAGCTCCCTGAGCCCTGAGGAGAGGGATTTGACGGAGACATCCCATTTAGGGCTGAGTGTTCTAAGGTCTTTCACTCCCTGCGTAACATCTGGCTGTGGGTCTCTGTGTTTGTTCCCATCTGCTGCAGGAGGAAGCTTCTCTGCTGATGGCTAAGCAAGGCGCTGATCACATTTGTCTTTCTGGGCAAAAGTATCAGATATACAAATAAGTAAATTCTGTAATGAATTCAGAACCCTGTTCACAGTTTACGTTCACTTCTAAAGGAGAGAGAGAGAGAGAGAGGCTGCATTAAAATTCTTGAGTCATCTGAGTGACTGACTAGGAGCTGATCAGAAAGGGAAGAGCTGTGCCTCTTCAACCAACATCACTCTGCTCAGAGCTGACGCCTGGACGCTGGGTTTGGATCTAACTCTCTGCTGCCTCCGACCCCTGTTGGCCTCACCATGGCTTGTCAGCTCTTTGTACTTCACTTATCTCTTCTGAAAAGTGGGACGACCACTTCTTTCAAGGAGCTACTAGAAGGACTAAGTGGGGGAACCTGCAGAGCATTTAGCTGAGAGCCTGGTTTGGGGCTGGTGCCCTACGGTATGACCCGGTTTAACGGCAGTGTGCCACCGCTCTGAGGGAGATAAGCAGTTGAAGTACCATTCCCTGCTACTAGCCACAGCCACCTGTCCCTTCTCCCTAAACCACTGCCATTCACCAGCTTGCTTCCTTCCTCTATATGTTTATTTACCTCTTCTGGATATTTCATGTAAATTAAACCACAGAAAATCCAATGTCTTCACGTTCAGCATAATATCAATCAAGGCTGTGCGGTTCCTTTCAAAAATTTTGAATGGAAAGGTAATAAATTATTTTTCAGCAAATTTGAAGCATCAAAGAAGTCCCCCTCATTCTATTCCATATCAACCATCCCAAGTCAGTTTCCTTGTACTGTTTCTCCAACAGCTCTCCCAGCTTCCCACACTCCAGAAGACTTGACCCACCTACCCACACCATCAGGTAGGTCAATGGGCCATGAATTGAAACAACAAAACTTGGGTGTGGTACACAGCATGGGCCATGCCCAGCATTCTAGGCCTGTGTAACAGATGGGCTGATGTTTAGGGCTGGGGCAGACATACTGCTCAGGGATACACGGAGGATGTGATGCTCGGTATCATCTGCAGTGCACACTTTCACCCACCAGGAGGGTCTTCATCTGTTCTGCTCCTTACCTTTTTGTCCCTACACAGTGCTTGCCACATGCTAGACACCAAAGCAGTGTTTATTGAACAAATAAAATGTCCAAGGAGGAGACAGGCTTTTGATCTCCCTTGACGCACCCTGGGTTTTTGGCCCCAAATCCTGCTAGACAGTGGGACACAGAAGCAAATCGCTCTGTGAAGTGTTAGTAACCTTATCTGTACAATTCCTTCTTTAGAGAGTGCTGCTAATGTTTCACAAATGGGGAAATGAGAAAAGAAAGTGCTTTCTGACAAACGGTTTGTGTGTGTTTTAGGATCGTTGCATGGTGAGAAGTTACCAAGTGTCCTGTCAGGTAAGAGCAATGCCTCCATGTCAGTCCTGCCATGTGCAGCCTCGCTATCTAGATGGACTGTAGGGCAGACAAGTCACCAGATTACATAATGTCCTCTGGGGCCAGTGAAGACAACCAGTGTCCTCATGAACACCTCGACTTTTATAACATGGGTCCAGTTTTTCAGTGACTGCCTTATTAACACCAAGGATCCTCATGGAGAACTCGGAGTCTCTGCAGGGTGAAGAGGAGGGAAGCGTTTAGAACTGCACGATCTTGCTGGGTAGCTTTCTGTCAGCCTTCTGAACTTGGTTCAGGTTTCCCTGAAGATCAAGCAGTTTGTGAGTTCAGCTGTGGGTGAAGTGAGACCAAGCTGTGACTCCTGTGCCAGATGCTAGCTGAGCTCTTTGATGATGTGTTCTGTGTTTGTCTCAGGAGAAGACCTTCAATTCTCACCTCCGTTTCCATATCATTCCAGTTCTACCTGTGGTTGACTCAGCACCTGCTAGTCGAAGAGCGCATGTGCCCAGGCTCAGCCTCCAAGGTAAGAGAGCTTCCTGTGATCCACAGCTGGGGATCATCAGCAGGAGCTAGAGCAGGAGCGAAGGGCAGCTGCAGGTTGCTGAAGTACTCCAGAAAGCACCACAGTGAGAGAGGACTCCCCATCCTCCATCCCTGGTTATTTAGTTGATCCCCCCCCCCCCCACCAGGACATTGACACCTGTAATCTTTTTATTTTTGCTCTTCTAGGGAAAATTGTAAAAAAAAATTGTTGTAAAATTCAGAACACAGGCACACACACACACACACACACACACACACACACACACACACACACCAAACACACCCCCCCCCCCGTGTCATTATTTATTACTTATTACCTATGTTTTATCTTACTGGTTTCCATTCTTACCAAGAAATGAATCAGTTAAAGGCGAGGCTTCCATCACTATTGATTAGCTTTCATGGTTCTGAAAGGTGCTCTGCATGCTAATGGGAGAGAACAGTAATCAAAAGTCATACATACCTGTGACTTCTGTGATCAACAGTAACAACTGGCCTGGCAAGATGTGCCCTAGTGGTGCAATAGTGTTACAAAGGTTATGGGCTTAACCGACCGCTTTCTGATTAGACTTAACCCAGCCCACAAGATGGTACCCATGCCTAATACCATTAATAGACAAAAAATAAATAAAATAAAAACAAAAAAATACGTGACTGTCTAGATCATAGGGGAAAACTATTACTACTATATTATTATTATTATTATTATTATTACATAGTAATAAACTGTGCCCTAAGTTCTTATCTTTATACCTATATGTTAGTAGATCTTTCAACCCTCACCAAAGAAGCTTCCTTTTATAGTAGATGACAATCCAGAGACCCACAACTAGTCAATGTGCATAGAATCAGAGACTATGGAGTAGCCAGCTCCAAATGGAACAGCTGTATCACACCTCCTGACCATAAGGTTCACTGGTCCTCGTAGAAGAGGGGATAGAAAGAGTGTAAGAGCCAGAGGTAGTAGATAACAGCACAACAGTATGTGTTTGACATGGCTGTGCTATTATTACATACATGGGTTCAGTGGCTTTGAATGCTTACACAAGACCTGCGTCACATCAAGCCAGATATGATCCCCGTATGGATGTGGGAGGGGCTTGTGAAGTCCCACCCCTGTGTGAGTAGCTGCTGGTATCTGATGGCTGTTGGGGATAAGGGGGGGCAGAGTCAGTTTTCCTCACCAGTGTGGTAACTGTGAAGCTACCCACACTCCAGTGGATGACCTACAGCTGTACACACAGACAGCACTAAGCGGACTCAGTGAGCTAAAAATAGAAATAAGTTAATAAATAAAGAGAGCATGGGAAATTGAGAGGGAAAAGTGGTGGGGATATATGGAAATAATTGGAGGGGAGAGTGATTTGATCGAAACCCATTATATGTGTGTATGAACTTTTCAGACAAACCAAGATGAAGCCTCCAGGGCTAGTACTGCAGCTCAATGGTAGCTCCCAAGTGTCCCTCTGGATTCTGTCCCTAGCACACCACAAAAGTAACAGTGTTTTAAAGCAAAAATAAATTACAATGAAGCTCCTACTATCCACCCCAGTCTCCCCTTCACCTTCTTTAGAGACAAGCACTCTTCTGAACGTTACAAGTTTCCTCTTTTCATTTTTTTGTACATATGAATTATATGATTTCTGTCCATGTTATTTTGTGGTCTAGCACAAATTACATTAGTCCCTATATATCATGCCATACTGTTTTTTAAAAGCCAGTTGCTCTTTTAGACAAATTGATGAGCGGGAGAGGGAGAAAGAGAACTATTACTATCAACTGTTAATTTGGGGAATGTTCCACACAGTGAAATCAATTTCCCCAAATTTTCATGTCTCCGTTGCTGACGTCAGTGTAAAGTGCCATTGTGTTAGAAACATGTGCTCTATCGCCTAACTGATTAGTTCAGTGATTAACAAAGAACACATCACGTGATATTATTATTGTATACTTTTTGCCCACATGCTCTTACACACATGAAGGACTGACTCTGGCTAGTAAGTCAGGCAACTAGGCAGGTTGAATGGAAAAACTCCCACTTAATTTTCTATCTACAGAAGACTTTCTGGGCTGAGGCTGGTGTGTGGCTCTGAAGGATGATCTGGGTGGGGGAGGTTTCCCACTAGGGCACATGGGAGGATCAGCGTGTGACAGTAGCTGGGACTTGCCAGAGGCACAGGGCATGTATAGGCAACTCATGTGTGGTCCAACAATATCTGCTCCCTGTAGCATGAATCTTAGAGAGTCTTATTAATAAAAGCAAACCTGAGGCCAGTTATTGGGGTGAACTGGAAGATCAGAGAACCAGAACAAGCCACAGCTATCTCACCTCACCGGATCCTCAGCTGGTCTTGTTTCCTCAGACTGGAAGCCTCTATGTCCTCATATCCAAATGACTCTCAGCTGAACTGCTGCTAGAAGCCTGAATGCTTAACCAGCCCAAATGCTTCTCCAGGCCAAATGCCTCTCCAGGGCAAATGCCTCTCCAGGGCAAATGCCTCTCCAGGGCAAATGCCTCTCCAGGGCAAATGCCTCTCCTGGGCAAATGCCTCTCCTGGGCAAATGCCTCTAGTTTCTGGTCCTCATGCCTTATATACCTTTCTGCTTTCTACCACCACTCCCTGGGATTGAAGGCTTGCTTTCTGGGATTAAAGGCGTTGGTCACCATGCTTGGGTGTATCCTTGAACACATGGATTTCTGCCTCTGGAATGCTAGGATTAAAGGCGTGTGCTACCACTGCCTAACCTTTAATATTGTGGCTGTCCTGTTCTCTGACCCCAGATAAGTTTATTAGCGTACACAATATTTTGGGCAATACAATACCACCACAGCTCCCCTCAGCTCCTGCTTCAGCCAGGGATTTGGAAAGTCCCATGTGCCCACAACAACTGAGTCACACACTGATGGATGAGGAGGGCTCCAGAGCCACCTGATCTGCTAAGGGGGTCTTTTGCATTCCAAGAGTTCTATAGATTGAATGGGTCATTGACTCACTTCTGGGAGAGATGATATCTTCTCTCAGTACTCTAACAGGCCCTCTAACAGCAGCAACACACATGTGCAGACACACACACACACACACACACACACACACACACACACACACACACTCCCTGCCCTCAGGTAACACTGGTTTTTTAATCTCTTCTACATTGACTTCTGCCTCTGGTTTGTTCTGTGTAATGGATATGGTATGAAAATGAACTGTTGAACCAGGCTTCAAACAGTCTACAGAGGCTGGTTTGAATGATCTACCATCACCTTCAAGCCTAGAGAGCTTAAATCTCAGCACTCCATACCAGATGGGTGAAGGGCACAGCACTCATCACTGAGTGTAGACCCAGTCCTGGTGGCTCTTGTTTCTGTTCCTACTGCAGAGTCTGGGGTTGCAGCATCCTCACACACACACATTGTGAGGCTTGATCCAGTTCTTCCCCTGTTTGCGTTAGGTAAACTTCCCCTTCTAAAATTCATTTTGTGGGATTACAGTAGATCTCCCTGAACTAGGAGAGTAAAGTACACGCTAATTACAGCCAAAGAGATGGATCCATGGCAGGACTGGAGATTATTTTAGCAGAGAATGGGATATTCAGGCAATGGGATGTTTATTGTGTCAAATGAGTTCTATCAAGAGCTCTCTATTGTTCTGTTCTGTAAGAGCTGTTTAGGAAATATCAATTGTCTCCAAGTAGTTGATGAGCTCTAATCTAGTCATGGAAGTCAGGCATTGATTGCAGCAGTGTGAGGCTGTAATTTCCCCAGACGCCAATGCTGTTTCATCTTTTCAGAAATATAAGTAATTACGATCACAATGTAAACATTGCTCTGGACCTTAATGCTGGTTTTCTTTACTCAGAAGGTGCTGACGGCTCACCAGACCACACTCCAGCAGCAGACCCCGAGTTGTCCAAACCATCAGGTTGGTTGGTTTGCTTTCCCTCCTGAGAATGTCTCTTTCGTAAGTGAGAGGAGCAAGGCCTTTGTGCCGCATTGTGTTCTACTTCCTTTTCTGTTGCTGTGATAAAACATTCTGACCAAAAGCAGCTTAGGGGAAAGGGGGATGATTTCAGTTTACAGGCTATGGTCTATCGCTGAGGAAAGTCAGGGCGGGATGTCAAGATGGATCCTGATGCAGAAATCAAGGCTGCTTGCTGCCTTGATCAGGTTCATACCTAGGTCGCTTTCTTATACAGCCCAAGGCCACCTGCTCAGGGAATGGTTCCTCCTCCTTTATGCCTTCAGCATTCTCTCTCTCCTTTCATTTAATCTATAATTAATTTTCTCCTCCCTAAATGCATCAATCCATCCACTGGCCTCCTAACTTCCCGAGTTCCATGTGAATTCCAGGGTAAACTCATAAAATACATGATTTGAAGCTAGCACTTGCCTGTGAGTGATAACATGCAACAATTGTCTTTTGGAGGCCTGGGTGACCTCACTAAGTGTAATTTTCCCCATTCCATCTATTTAGTTGCAATTTTCATGATTTCCTTATAGCAGAGTCATATCCAATTATGTAAATGTAGCACATATTCATTATGGATCCATCAACCAATGCATATCTAGATTGACTCCATTTCCTGTCTATTGTCAATAAAGAGGCAATGCTTGTGGATGTGCAAGTGTCTCTGTAGCAAGATCTATAAAGGTCTCCACAGAAGGAGTACATGTGGCCAGTAAGTACTTCCAAGAGTGTGCCACATCCTTAGCTACCAGGGAAATGCCAATTAATACTACTTCAAGATTCCACCTCACCCCAGTCAGAATGACCGTCATTAGGGACACAAATGACAGCAAGTGCTGGCATGGCTGTGGCAAAAGGGGAACCCTTA
>CABHPP010143253.1:28046-46464 GCA_902168425.1 Peromyscus attwateri
AAAGAAAGAAAGAAAGAAAGAAAGAAAGAAAGGAAGGAAGGAAGAGAGGAAAGGAGGAAGGGAGGAAGGAAGAAGGAGAATTATCACATGACCCAGCTTTTAAATTATTGCTTATGAGTTTACAAGTTAGCTGGGCAGTTTTGCTGCTCTAGGTCAGGCTTGCTGACTGTGGCTTTGGTTTTCTCATGAGTGTGGGTCACTGGAAAGTCAGCTGAAGATGCCCATCCTAGAATCGGCTCCCTTACATGTCTGGAAGCAATATAGCTGCCACGTGAAGTGAGTGAAATGACCAGCTATGTATGTCCTTCATCATCCAGCATGCTCGCCTATGCTTATTCACATGATGCTCCAGGGTGCCCAGGGAGTAAGCTACATCTGCATGCTTTCAAAGTCAAGATGCACAAAAGTCCCTGAGCACAATGCCAATTGAGGAGGAAAGAAGCCTGGATTCTCACTGGGAGCATCTCAGTGTTGTATTGCAAAGAGAATAAGGAAAAAGAATAATAACTATTTCCGCAAATGATTTATCACTGCAAAGCTGTCTTGAAACAGGATGCAGATAAGGAAAGTACCATAGGTTCTATGGAGCAGACACAGTGCGGTAATTGCATAGGTTGCTTTGGGTAGTCAAGGAAGATAATAACAGACTGGGTTGTAGACAATAGCCATCAGTGGACTGAGAAGACCACTATCACCTACCTCCCTGCCCCTTTTCTCTTCCCCAGGAGGCTGGGTCCCTGTGCGGCTGGCAGGCAACCATGGGAGATGTGCGGGCCGAGTAGAACTCTTCTACCAGGGAGTCTGGGGGACTGTGTGTGATGACCTCTGGGACCTCCCAGAAGCAAACATCATCTGTAGGCAACTGGGATGTGGCTGGGCTGTTTCAGCCCTGAGTGAAGCTTACTTTGGGGAAGGTTCTGGGAAGATTCTCCTTGACAATGTGCATTGCAAGGGACATGAAGAGCACCTGGAGGAATGCTCCCACATTGGCTGGTTCTCCCACAACTGTGATCACAGTGAAGATGCCAGTGTCATCTGTTCAGGTAAAGCCCATGCCCTTTAGAGCCAAGCCTCGTCCCCTCCAAGAGAACACCCTTCACGCCTATGTTAGTTACTGTTCTCTCTGCTGTAACAAAATACTAACAAAAGCGAAAGGCAGAAAGGGTGTGCTTTGGCTCACAATTTGAGGATAACGTCAATCATTGTGATGGAAGTGTGAATGAGCTTGTCCCGTTGCACCTGCTGTCACACTTCAGGCTGGGGGATGCTTTATACTTTTATCCCTTTTATTCAGCCTGGGACCCCTCATCCATCAGATTATAGTCTTCCCTCCTCAGCTATACCTTTCTGGAAACACCCTTATAGACTTGTCCAGAGATGTCTCCAAGGTGGTTCCAAATCTAGTTACGTTGACAATGAAGATAGGCTAATTATCACATTATGTGTAAAAATAGCCACTGAACATATGCCAGTGTGCCACTCAGCAGATGTTTTCATGTCTCACTTTTGTAGATGCTGAATATGTAACGGCACTATCAGGTAGGGAAGATGATGTTTGTGTATGTGGTTCACTGGAGGCTTGGGGAAGAGGTTCTGCTGGAAACTGGGTTTGTCTTATTCTCCAAGGCAGCGGAGTAGCAGATAGACAAGACATGTAATCACCTGATTGTCCGAGAGGAGAGTAGACAGTACCTTCAAGGTCATCTGGCCCAGCCCCACCACCCTTCACCTCCTCTCCTGTGTATCCTACACTCAGGATAATTGACTTCTCAGACTGCTGTAGAATACTTTGCCCAGTCAGTTTTGAGGTGTGCCTAGAGACAGAGGCCTATGGATGGGAGGACATGGTTGAAATGTGAGATGTGGCCAAGACACTTCCTTCCAAGTGGGAAATGGCTGGAGACAAATACTGTCCCGGTGAAGTGATTCCCCTGTCCATTCCATGTCTCTGCCTTGTTCCAGGTTCAGCCCTGGTTCCACAAAGCATCCATCGCTATTGGCATTCCTTCATCCTCCCTGGAGTGTCCCAGGCCCAGTCTCCCTCTTTCTCATCAGACCTTGAGGTCTCCTGATGTCGTTCTCTTAGATAATTCTCAGTCAGAGAGTGAGTTAGGAGTAAAGCTGGGTGTCCCAAGGTCTAGAAAAGTTTCATTACATCCTCCACTAGCAGTCACCCCTGCCAGTGGGAACAAATTGATCCAGAAGGATGATCGGAAATGGATGATACTGAGCTGAGAGTTGCTAGAGGGGAGATGTTGGGAGCCTGGAAGAGGCACTGCATCTTTAAGCCCTGACTCAGTATCTCTTAGCAACACCGAGTCCAAGGAAAGCTGAATGTGTGTGTGTGTGTGTGTGTGTGTGTGTGTGTGTGTATGTATGTTTATGTGTGTGAGTGTGTGTCAGAGGACAACCTCAAGGCACTGTCAATCTTAAATTTTTTGGACAAGGACTCTCATTGGCCAAGAGCTCACTGGTTAGGCTAGGCTGGCTGGCCAGTGAGCCCCAGGGACCCACCTGAGTCTGCTTCCTTGGCACTAGGATTGCAAGTGTGTGTCACTAAGCCCAGGTTGTTTGTACACGGGCTCTAGAGATTGAACTGTGCTTGCAAGGCAAGCGCTTTACCGTTTGAGCCGTCACTCTGGCCCTGAAGTGGTGTGTCTTCTTATTTCTACTTCTTAAGCTTGCAATCCCCAGCCCGTGGGTTACTGAGGCTTTAGGAGCTAGAATTCTTTGGTTTTTATTTTAAACCCTTGATTTTAAAATTATCCTGTTTTTATGTGTGACAAGGGAGTAATACATCGAAGTCTAGGAGGGATCTTGTCAGCTCTTCAGCACTGCTTGAGTGTTGTGGCACAAAGCTGTTAGATGCTCAGGCCTCTCCTCTAGAGATGGGCTCAGGAGTCCTGGAGGGCCTGAGGTACTGTGTTTGCCATGAGCTCCTCATGATTCTTGAACACAGACTGTTACACATTCCTATGTCAGCTGCTGGTCCACATGTTCTTTTTGTGTTTAGCAGATGCTCCATTTGCTGCCATGGAAGAAGAAACAGTGGTTCCAGGTGAGAACTCAATGTCCTTGGATATCCTCTTTCTTTTAAAAAAATTTTTAATCAATTTTTAAAATATATTTTCTATACTAACTACAGTTTCCCCTCCCTCCTCTCATCCTGTTCCCTCCCCCCACCTCCTTTCTACCCCTCCCCATCCACTCATCAGAAAGGGTAAGGCCTCCCATGGGAGTCAACAAAGCCTGGCATACCAAATTGAGGCATGACCAAGCTCCTCCCCACTGCATCAAGACTGAGCGAGGCATCCCACCATAGGGAATAGGTTCCAAAAAGCCAGCTCATGTGCCAGGGACAGATCTTGGTCCCACTGCTAGGAGCCACAAACAGACCAAGCTACACAGCTGTCACCTACATGCAGAGGGCCTAGGTTGGTCCCATACAGGCTCCCTAGCTGTTGGTCTAGAGTCTGTGAGCTCCCAGGAGCTCGGGTCAGCTGTCTCTGTGAGTTTCCCCATCATGTTCTTTAACGCCCCCCTTGTTCATATAATTCCTTCTCCCTCTTCAGTTGACTCTCAGAGCTCAGGCCAGTGCTTGGCTGTGGATCTCTGCATCTGTTTCCATCAGTTACTAGATGAAGATTCTATGATGACAATTAGGGTAGTCACCAATCTGATTACAGAAGACCAATTAAGGAACCCTGTCCACTATTGCTAGGAGTCTTAGAGCTGGGGCCATCCTTGTGGATTCCTGGGAGTTTCCCTGCCACCAGGTTTTTCCCTAATCACATAATGGCCCCCTCTATCAAGATATCTCTTTCATTGCTCTCCCTCTCTGTCCCTCTGCTAACCCAACCATTCTGATCCCTTATGTTCCCATGATCCTCAAATCCATGATCCCCAAATCTGCCTCTCAAATCTATGCCATGTCCCCTTGTCCCTATCTATCTATCTATCTATCTATCTATCTATCTATCTATCTATCTATCTATCTATCCATCTACCTACCCATTTATCTATATATCTACCTATCTGGGTTCAGTTAGTGTTGCCCATCTGTACAAGGGTTTAGGGCTGATCACTTGAGAAGAGCAACCTACCAGGGGCCTCATCAGTAAATAAAACTGATGCTCTGTTGGGAGTCATTGTCTGACTGCCACTCTTCAGCCAGGGGTGGGGCCTTGTGAACCTTTCTTCCACCCATGCTGGCATGTTGACTGCTGTGGTCTTGTGCAGTTTTTGTTGCCATACCTCTTTCTTCTTTTAGGAAGATCTCCTTGTGGTGGTGTGATTACCAATGCTCCTGGAAAAATTAAGAACCCCCCAATGAATGAAATGCATGACAACATAACCTGTGTGTGGGAAATCAGGGCAAATGCCTCTGATCATGTAAGACTGGCATTCCCGTCTCTTGAGTAAGTGATACACACTATGTAAGTATGTTGTGCACTTCTGATCATTCAGCCCTACAGTGATTCTCGTATTTTCAGCTTTTTATTTTGAAATAACTGTGAGCATAGAGGAAATTGCAAAAGTAGTACACAGCCCTGTGTACCCCTCTCAAGCATCTCCCAGTGGTAGAATATTATCAAAGCCACCAAATTGATATCAGTGTGAATGTTAACTGGACCAAAACCCATATTCAATTCTCAAAAATTTTTATATGCAATTATTTGTGTGAGGATGGGGGTGGATTGTTCCACACAGTTTAATCCTGTGAATGGCTGCACAAAATCACTGTTCCATTCCAGGTCCATTACACAAAGGAACTACCCTTTCACGTTTTGTATTCCCAGATTACCTCATTTCTGCCCCTTAACTGTGATCTATTCTCCACCCCTACATGTTGTCATTTCAAGAATGTTTTGTGAATGGAATGATACAGCATACAGTTTGGTAGAGATCTGACTTTTTTCACTCAGCATAGTACCCCAAGATCCATTCAGGTTGCTGCAGTATCTAGGGACCGATGCTCTTTACTGTGGAAAAGGGTTTCGTTAATATGGCTGAGCCAGCATTGGTTAATCCTTTCCGCTCTGAGAAATATCTGGCTTGTTACTAGTCTTCAATGATTTCAACTAAAACTTCTCAGAACATTCAGGGAAGGTTTTTACATCAATATAAGGTCATTTGTCAGAGTCGAATGTCCAAGAACGCGACTGCTCCATTGTATGGTAAGTACACAGTTAGCTTCTTAGGACAGAGAGACTTTCCCAGAATGACTACCATTTCATCTTCCCACCAGCAACACATGTAACCCGGCTTCACCTTGCCCTAGGTAGTGTGTGGGATTTTAGACTACCTCTTTACAAGCTTGATTATATAGAGATTGCTTTCCTTTGCTGCTGTTGGAAGGATTGTGAATTATATTGTTTTTCACACTTTCATTATATATATATAAAGAAATATGATTGCTTTTTTGTATGTTTGTGAATTTTTCCAAGATGTGACTTTACTTTTTAATGTAATATTTCATATACTTTTTGAGAATTTCATACATGTAACAATATATTTTGATCATATTCATACTTCCGTGCATTTTTAATTTAAAAAAATTCACTATACAGGCTTTGGATAGGAGAGACAGATAGAGGAACACACACGCATATACAGACACTTCATGTGTTCTGGCTATCTGGCGAAAGATACAGAATCTGAGGAAATTTTAGGTTTTAATATTGTAAATACACAAAAACGAAGTCACTCACAGATTAAAGTTATGTTTAACTTTATATAAATATAAAGTTATACTTAACCCCAAGAAAACACCAAATCATTTATGTCTCTTAAATTGTGCTTACTTTAAAGATGGTTTGGAATAGATGGCTGTTGGGCTGGTGATGTGGAAACAGTCTGCTTCTAGCGCTGGCGACAGCCACATGGAAGTTCACAGAGCTGGCAAAGCAGATGGCTTCCACAAAGCCAGCGGGGCAGATCTGGGTCCCACGGGAGCAGATCTGGGTCCCACCGGCTAGCTGTCAAAGCTTGTCTATTAGGGATCGGGGTGGGTTTGAACCTGCAGCTATATTCTGTTACCAGCTTCATGAACAACCAAACCCTAAAATTCCTCATTTTAGACTCTTCCTCTCAAACATCGCATGATGAAATGACCTTGATTAGCTATTGGCCTAAAACTGTAAAGTGCTCTGTGGTCACAGCAGCTCCCATTCCTCCACAGGGTCCACTGGAGTCAGTCTTCTCTCCTTCCCATCAGCTGAAAATCCCATTCCTTTCAGACAGTATTTTTCAAAGGAAAAATCTAAGATGAAAGGATCTTACTGTGTCTGCATCACAGACAGGATTTGAGCTTGTCCCCAGCATTCTTACTCATACAAAATAAAGCAGGGCTCACAAAGTACCTCCTAACTTTCTAATGAGGAGATTAAGAGACATTCATGATATTTGCTTCCCCAGACTTGACTGCACCAATGAGTATTTTGAAATCCTGGATGGCCCTCCATCTTCCACGGAGTCCCTGGGGAAACCCTGCAGTGGGCTGTACATCACCTTTGCATCCCACTCCAGCTCAATGACCCTTGTGTATTTCCGAGGCATGAACAACATTGGGAAAAACTTCATGGCTTATTATTATTTTGAAGCCAAAGGTAAGAAGATGGCATGGAGTCACAGCTCTGAATTTTTTGATGATGTGCCATCGTTTGCTCTGTGACCTTAAGCAAGCCATTTGACTGATGGGAAATCCATTGCGGGGCTTTACTCAACACAAGATGGGTCACTAAGGAGTCATTTCCGATAACACTCTGACTCTAGTCCCAATGGGTGCTTTAGATTATACAGAGGAAGGGGATGTGTTCCTTAGGTCCTTTCTCAGACGTATACACAACATATAAGGAGTTCAAGATTAATATACAAGACACAATCAGAAGGTAAATGGAATATACTAAATTAAGGCAAGCCAATAAAATAGTGTGTGTACTAGAATGTGCTACACAGACGCATATATACATATCAAAGGGACATTAGAAAAGACAGGAGCACTAAAGGCTCCAAACACCAAGGAAAACAGCAGGGGAGATCAATTTTGGATTTAGTTGTGACATTGGGTAAGCTGTTCATAGAGAAACAGCAAGAGGACTTGAGAAGCAAGATCAGTGCTGGAAATGAGATGCAGGGCATGCTGGGAAGGCAGAAGCTAAGCTGAGGGTCTCTGTTGAAGCACAGTATGCACAAGTTAAGCAAGATCAATTGAAACAATTGTGAGCCAAATATGACAACAGCTGATGTTTACTGATTACTCATTCGCTAGCGTTGTAAGCTCCTTGCATGTGTTGTGTTTACATGAACCCATGGATCGTCCCTTTTTACAGAGGGGAAAACTGAGGCTTCGGAGGTCCAGTAATTACCTGGGGTTCCACGCTACTCTCTACCTAGAAATGCCAGGCAGGCCTCATATCTCTTTTGTCGAAGACAGTGCTAACAACAGTCTCCAGGACCGTTAGGGTCAGGCTAGCTCACTGAGCTTGCTGGCGACATACGCTGCAAGACAGAGGAGAATGACACCAAAACATGGGTCAAATGCATCTCCAGAGTTGGCATCAAGCATCTGTTGATCATCGCTTCCTTGTTTTTGCAGAGATGACATCGAAGACCCCATATTTGATCAGTGAGTCAACTCCCATTTCATTACTTAATCATCATTTTTAGTTCATGTTTCTTCCTCTGCCCCTACTCCTGGTGCTTTTTTTTTTTTAAGACAGGATCTTACTATGTAGCCCTTGCTGTCCTGGAACTCACTATGTAGACCAGGCTAGCTTCAAACTCACAGAGATCTGCCTGCCTCTGCCTCCCATGTACACCACCATGCCCAGCCTCCCTGGTGTTTTTGCTGTTAGCTTTTTCTCTCACTATCCTGTTTCCTAATTCCTAGTATAAGTCTACCATGACAGAGAGGTTCTGTCTGCAGAGTTTCTGTGTAAATCTAATGTCCAGTCACACTGCAACCAAGTTACATTTAATCAACCATCAGGTCACTTGATGTTGATAATTGTCTATTTGATCTTCTAATTCCTTGTTTTTAACAAGGATAGCAAGAAGTTCTTAATTAGATAGTCCACATCTAAGAGTTAACCCGGCAGATACGTGTTAGTTCCTTTTCTTGTGACTGGTAAAATGCCTGACAGAGGCAACTTCGGGAAGGAGGGTCCATTTTGTCTCACAGTTCCAGGTGTCGTCCATCATGACGGAAGGCATGATCGAGAGAGTGGCTCTAGCTGTGGTGGCTGGGACTAACATTGCGTCCACAGTCAGGAAGCAGAGAGATGTGGATACAGGCGGTTGGCTCATTTCCCCCTCTTTATTCAGTCTGGGACCATGACCCATGAAAAAACCATGCCTACATCTAGGATATATCTTCCCAAATCAGTTAAACCTCTATGGGAATGACTTCACAGATACTCCCAGAAGTTAGTCTCCTAGAAATGATAAAAATCGGGAGCAGAAATTGATAAAAACAGAAACAAAGAAAACAATACAATGAATTGATGAATCTAAGATCTCGTTCTTTAAGAACTAGACTCAATTAACAACAGACCCTTGACTCAACTAATTGAAAGAAAGGAGATTATCCAAGTTAACAGAATCAGAAATGAGCATGGAACCATAAGACAATGAAATTAAGAATAAGAGAATACTTTTTAAAAACCTACTAAGGTAAAAGAAAAAAACCCTAGATTAAAAAAAAACTCCATTAAGATAAAATTATAAAAGGAATGAACAAATTTCTATATTCTTCCAAATCACCAAAGTTAACCAAGCAGAGATCATTAACCTACAAAGATCCATAAGAAATAAGCAAATTAAAATAGTAATTTAAAAAAGCCTCAAAAATGCCCAGATAGATTCTCAGAAGAATTCTATCAAATTTTCTAAGGAGATCTATACTATTCAGAAAACTAGAAACAGAAGGATCCCTCCAGAACTCCTTCTGTAGAGCCAGTGTTACTCTAATAACAAAACCAGGAAAACACATCAACAACAAAAGAAAACTACAGGCAGTATCACCAGTGAACATAAATGTAAAAATCCTTAATAAAATCCTAGCAAACCGAATAGGGCACATGTCTGAAAGATCATCCACCATGATAAAGTCGGTTTTCTCTAGAGATGCAGGGATGGTTTAGCACATGTAAGTCAGTCATAAATGTAATAAATCACATAAATGGACTTAGAAACAAAAATCACATGATCATCTCAATAGATCAGGAAAGATATTTGGCAAAATTTAGCATGTCCCCATGATAAAAGTCCCAGAGACATTAAGACTGAAGGGAGCACACCTCAACATAATAAAGACTGTCTATGACAAATCCACAGCCAACATCATCCTGAGTGGAGAAAATGTTAAAACAATTCCATTAAAATTAGGAATGAGGCAGGGATGTCCACTGTCCCCCATTTCTTGAAGCACTAGCTAAAGCAATAAGACAAGAGAAGGGAATTACAGGGATACAAATGGGAAAGAAGAGGTCAAATTATTCCTGTTTGCAGATGATTTGACATCAAATACAAGATTCCAAAAGTGCCAACAGAAAACCTCTAGAAAAGATCAAGACTTTTAGTGAAATGACACCTATAAAATCAACTTATGAAAATCATATGTATGCTTTTTATATACCAATAAAAACATACTGAGAAAGAAATCATAGAAACACTCTCATTTATAATATCTTCTAAAAATAAAATATCTAGAAATAAAGCTAACTGAGGAGGTAGAAAGATCTTTGCAAGAAAAACTAAGTTGAAATTAAGACTCACCATCACAAGAAGAAAGTAAAGGGGGGCGGTTCCTCTCAGAAAGACATGGTCTATGAATGTATGCATTTTAGCACAAATTATGCAGTTATATCTTTGGTGAGGAGGTAGAGGGGTATGCCATTTCAGTTGGCTCCCATACTTCTGAGAAACGTAAGACCCCTATGAAGAGAGGATTTGACTTAGGACATTCCTTATTATATAAGTGACAAGGTGAAAGAAACAGTGGGGATCTGGGTTTCAACAAAGACTGACCTGAGGATGCTTCCCTTGACTTCCTAAATCCTTTTTTCAAGATCACATCTTGTCTCCACAGCCATCCCCACAGCAACTTCCAAGACAGTAACAGAAAGACCAAGTAAGTCCCAGAATGCACCCATTTGAGTACCAAGTGTCCCTTTATCTCAGCATCCACGTCTATACCTGCTTAATATGTGGGTACTAGAATTACACACAGTCCATGTGTTTGCAAATGGACCAATTGACTCTGCCCTAAGATTTAAGACCATTACAAATCCCTAGAATCTTCTGACTCTCCCATCCTGAGTAAACAGGTTGTTTTGTTGTTGTTGTTTGGTTTTGCTTTTGTGTCCTTCAGAACTCTCAAATCCTGCACAGCCTACAAATACTTCCAGTGGGAGTCTCTCACTTCCTCCCGTGCCTGACCCAGGTACTATTCAGTTTGCCTCCCATATAAATCACTAATTGATTTTTCCAAAATAGGCAGAGGCTCAGAGCCATCCCACAGGTCATGAACTAGAACAACAGAATAAAACAAAAACAAGGCACTTCTGAAGCAGAGGGTGGGGAGGGTCTTGAATAGGTAGACCTATTGGTTGCCTTGAGTAGAGTTTGGTAGAGTCCTTTTGATTTTTCTACTTTCAGTTCCTTCATAGATAAGGTTGGCATGCCAATACCCTGATGCATAACCTTGAGCTACCATAAAAGTGACACTTGAAAGCTTCTCACAAAAATCACAAAGTTTTGTGCAAGTTTCATATTTTTCTGCATTTAGCCCAAACAGATTTGTGCATGCTTCTGACATAACTGATAGCAATTCGTGGATTTTGTACAAGCTAGATGCTATTGACAATCTTTGTGATTTATCACACTCCAGCTGGGGTTGACTAGTTGGCTGACTCTAGTAGGTTTTCTTTATCTAACAGAATATAGGAAAGGGTAGCTCAACCATCTCATGGAAAGAGATCATGCTCCCAGATGACAACAGTTACCAGGTCTCTGTCTGCAGGGGACTGGCCAGAGCTGCGGCTGGTGGGTGGCTCCAATCGGTGCTCAGGGCGTGTGGAGATCCTCTACCAGGGAGTCTGGGGCACTGTGTGTGATGACCTGTGGGACCTGAATGAAGCTGAGGTCGTGTGCAGACAGCTGGGATGTGGCCAGGGTGTGTCTGCCCTTGGCAAGGCCTACTTTGGCCCTGGTTCAGGTGATATCTTTCTAGACAACTTCCAGTGTGCTGGGGTGGAGCACTTCCTGGGCCAGTGTGCCCATTCGGGCTGGAAAGACCACAACTGTGGCCATCATGAGGATGCTGGTGTCATCTGCTCAGGTATGCTTTCTAATTTTCTCCTTTGGAAGCAATCATTCACAGTGTGTGCTTTGCTGAAACATGCAGAGAATGTGTCTGAATTCAAGAAGTGTTTGGGAGCTGAAATAATAGTGAGAGCCAGCCCCAGTGAGCTTCTAGACTGCATCTGTGCAGCATCTAAGTTTCCAGAGCCTCAGTCTCTTCACTTAGGGAACTAGGAGACTGACTGCTCTCTTCCAGCACAGATATTTTTGACGAAGCACTGGCTTAGTACCTGACAACAAAGTGCATATCTCATCATTCTCCTTAGTCATAGCAGGGAGAAAATTCATGTGTGTGTGTGTGTGTGTGTGTGTGTGTGTGTGTGCGTGCATGCACGTGTGCACGTGTGTGACTGATTTTAAATGCCTGTGGCATTTTTTAAATACCCTGATTTACATGTGTACCAACGCGTAACTGTGAGTACATCGGTTCCCTCTGGAATGCCTACTGATAGCCCTGTCTGATGATGTGATGCCTTAAGCAAACAGCTGCAATCCCAGATGTGACTTGAAAGAATCAGTCACTGTTGTGGGAATGGGTGTGCGGTCCACAGAGCTGCCCATGTGTAATAATTCATCTTACTCATGTATATATTTCACCAGTAAATAGACTCAGGCTCCTGGGAGCAGTCACTGTTCAAACCTCAACCTTTTAATCTGTTTACCTTCTCACATTGCTGTGCTATTGCATAGCATATTATACAGCATAGCTATTTCACATGCTACACACCAACACCCCAGAGAGAAGCTTATGTGAGACCTATCGATAAGTTTGGTTTTCCTGGTACCATGTTCTTTAAAGGGGTTGATAATAGATTAATAAATTTGTATCAGACTTCATCTTCTGTTACTAAAGCCTGGAGTTCCTCCAAATGTTGACCTGTTTGTTTTTCTTACTTACAGATGCTGAAAAACCTCCGTTGGATGTTCCAGGTCAGTGGTGCCTTTAATAGGTGACAGTTAGCTATCGGCTGCCCTTGACTTTATCCTTGAGCTATTTGACCTTTCACCTCTGAGTTCACTTATTTTTCAAACTACAAACACTGTTACAGAATGCCACTAGGGAGTATGGCTACAATTTGGGGTTTTTTTGTTGTTTTTTTTTTTTTACATGTGATATTTTGTGTGTTTATGTATGTGTGTGTGTTCTCATGTGTATCCATCATTTTATGTTTTTGCATGCTCTTTGTAAAACCTTCACATATTACCTGACAAATGGGCTACATATTTGACCATTTTCCTCATTGTCGTAGCCCTAAGAGAAAAGGTACATACAGAAGCGACATGGCTCCTTACTCCTTGCCTGTGCCCTTCTCTCTGGTCCAAAGGACTTTCCTTGGCTCTTCCACTGACTAGCTCCTTCTCGGGTTTTTAAGAGCTCTCTCCCAGGACCTCCCTCTCTGTCATTGTCCTCTAACACCCTGTCCTTCCCCTTCATGGTATTATCATAGTGTGGAATAATACAGTGTACTGATGTATATATTTCACTAGTGAATAGACTCATGCTCTCTAAGGGTCTATGTCTGTACCATCAGTGGATAACATGGGAAACAAAAAATTCTGTTGAAACAAAATTAGCTGCAACCCCCACAAGCTGCAACTCAGAAACCCACAGTAAACATGAAGATCAATGCCCGAGACTCCACCCTAACCTTCCTCTGAGCCTGGTACTGCTAGGCTCCAGGTGAGGGCATGGGGGTGGGGACTCACACCACACCTCTGTCTACAGGAGACTGGCCAGAGCTTCGCCTGGTGGGTGGCTCCAGCCGGTGCTCAGGACGAGTGGAGGTCCTTCACCAGGGAGTCTGGGGCACTGTGTGTGATGACTTGTGGGGTTCAAATGAAGCTGAGGTTGTATGCCGCCAGCTAGGGTGTGGTCAGGCTATTTCTAGTCTCGGTGAGGCCTACTTTGGCCCAGGCTCAGGAGACATCTTCCTGGACAACCTTCAGTGTTCTGGGATGGAGCACTACCTTGGCCAGTGTCCACATTCAGGATGGTCGGAACACAACTGTGGTCACCATGAGGATGCTGGTGTCATCTGCTCAGGTATTCCTCTTATTCCTCTGCACCTGAAAACATTTTGAAACCATATTTGATGGGTGGTATTTTCCATTCATCCATTTGATTCTTAAAGTAACCCTTCAGGACTAGGTCCTGGGTCAGACACTTATCCTGTCGTGAGTGGCTCCTGGTGGTATATGGGAAGTCCAGGGTATCTATGGGTATCATGCTGGGGCATTATGGTAAAGATTCCAGGGCACCTCTCCCAAGAAACTATGCCTGAATAGATTTGGAAAGGAGCTAGGGGGTCAGCACTTAAACAAGAATCCCAGGAATTCTGCATCAGAGTACCCCAAGGAACCTGGTCCTGCCCACCATGAGACACAACTGACCCAAGGGCTGTGCTAAGTTTTCTAAGCCAAGGACTTCCCTAGATGAGAGTGCCCAATGGACAGTTTTAGCAGCTGGTTTCTGCACCCAGAAAGGGCATGAGCCTGCCCCTTTTATTCACCATCCACCTCTTGTCACCTCAACCTTTGAACTCACCAAAGAGAGTGACCTGTTGCTTTTCTTTGTGTGTGCAGATTCAGATGGCCCCCCTCCACCCATGCCGCCAGGTAGGTCCACTGCCCTCCTAGTTGAAGGAACTTCCCATTCAAGGACAACCATAATAACAGTATCAACTACTTTTTAAAAAAAAAATGCTAAGAGTCAGGCATTATTCTGAGCTCTTCATACATATACATTGCCCAACTCATAATGGGGTTATGTTCTAGAAAGCCCACTGTAAGAATATCATATCAAAGAATGCATTTCATACACCTAACCTACTGAACTTCCTGGCCCAGCAACAGCACGCCTCTTATCCTCACCATCTGTGGCTGCCTGGGAGCTCACCGCTGTGGTCCAGCATCTCAAGCGAGGATCATCCACATATGTGACCCCAGGAAAAGATCTAGATTCAAAATTTGAAGGACGGTTTCCCCTTCATGAAAAATCAATATGTCAAATTTTCGTAAGTCAGGGACTCCCTCCAACTCTTTCAATTCCCCTTAGGAAGATATTTTGATTATTTACATTTTTCCGGATAAACAGACACATAGAAAGTGAGCAGGGAACTCTTGGATATCCAGGGCATCTGGGTCAACTGCCAGTACAGCTGACCTCTAGTCTCGTTTGCAATACCCACATTGGCCCAGTAGACACCCACATCAGACAAAGCTGTGGCAAAGATGGGGAGACAGTTTGCTTAGGTTGTTGCTTATCACCAAGATAATTCTTTTAAAAACACACATGCTATGTTTTCAGAAGAAATATTTAACAACAATTAAACAATTTTAATCATTAAGAAAATTAATGGGGAACCAAGTTTTTACACTGATATACATATATATAAAATCATATGTATATATAACAAGATAGTAGAAAACCCAGACTAATGCATATACTATAAATTCTGTAATGACACTGGAAGTGAATGAAAACATATTTCATTACAACATCTGCCCCAAACATTGGTAAATATTAAGCAAGGGCCCCTGATACGTTAATTATTTAATCCCCATTGTTGAGGATAACGGAGATCCAAAGCCTGCCCACAGTAACTCTATTAGGGGCAACTTTAAGAATGGGCCCCCTTCCTTTTCCTGTGCTCCCAGGACCTCTTCACATTGTCTCTCCAGAAGGGTGGTCAGACATCTTGTAATATTTAGCTTGAAGGAAAACTGGAACTTAACCTTTGAATATATCTGGATTCTCCCCTTCAGCTTCAGGAGAAAGAATATAAGTCATAGGTCATTGAAAGAAGCATTTCTCATGGCATTTACCTGGAGGAGATGTTGATGAGTGCTGGGTGTCCTGAGGCAAGGCCAGCTTATGTGTTGGGGTCATGAGTGAGAGATGTGCTGTTTAAAGCTCAAAGGCCATGGTTAAGGTCAAGAATAGTGTGTGTGTGTGTGTGTGTGTGTGTGTGTGTGTGTGTGTGTGTGTGTATTAATTTCTCAGACTGGAGGATCCAATCCAGGGCTTGTGCTTGCAAGACAAGCACTCTATCATTGAGCTATATCCCCAACTCCAACAGTAGCTATTCAAATGAAGACTTGTCTGTAGTTTGCTCATTTCATGTAAATTGTAAGGGTGATAAAGAAATGTGGAAGGAGCCATCCTGCTTTTCCATTGCTGTCCCAAAATTTAGCATTTTAAGACAGCTATGGATAAATACATGCCATGGTTTTGTGGGTTAGGAATTGGAGCAGGGCTCAGCTTGGGATTCTGCTCCTCAAAGCATCAAGCTAAGGTCTCCATGTCATTTACCTGGGTGCTGGTTTGGAGAGCTCAAGATAGCTTTACTTACATGATTGGTGCCTTTGTGGGTGCAGCTGGGAAGGTAGGTCTTCTACCCTTCCAGGAAGTCTCAGGGCCTCTTCATACAGTCTGTTAAGTGGGTAAGATGGGGTGAGGCTGTATGGGTAAGCATCATTCTCGGAACAGAAAGTAGGCATCAATAGTTTCTTAAGACAAGCATAGCTTATGCTATATCCCATTGTTCAAAGTAGTTGCTGAGCCCATTTGCCTTCAAGAGAGGGAGCATAGTCCTCATTTGGTGATAAGAGGCATGTTCAAGTACTGGCTGGCTTTGATCAAGCATAGAACCATAGAGAATGTTCACTCAGCAGCTTCAGACTCTTCTAAGTTTGCACCAAATACATTGATGTTTTCAAAGAAAGCCTTAACCATGTACTAAATTGTAGATGGGACTAAAGATTTCCCCCTGGATGTCATTGTTATCTTCTCTTTTCCTTCTAGGTCCTCCTCCAGTTTCTCAGGATCCAATAACAGGTAGTCATTTCTTTGTGTGGAAACGGTAACTCTGTGCCAGCAGATTCCAGGCAATGTCCATGGATGTACCTCAAAAGAGCCACTGGCATATGTGGGTGAAGGGCTTACTCCTCTGCTGCTGCCACTCTGTAAATGCTGACTGTTTATTAGGAGTAGCGTGTGAGAAAGGAAGGCTGTGGGTCTTCCCAGGACAAAATAGATAAGAGGTCAACAAGGTGGCAGGATGTAGTTCTACAATCCATCTGACTCACACTCAGCCTGTCTTGTTTAGGCACATCCCTGTAGTGGATGCTTATAGACACCTGGTTTTCCTCTCTTGCCACATATATGTATCTTGGTCCTGTTATTGTAACCTATAGATGTCATCAATGGAGTATGGAATGATCAGTGGAGTAAGGTGCCATACACCTGTCGTCTCCTCACTTGAGAGGTACAGACAGGACCATTTTGAGTTCAAGCTCATCCTTGGCTACATAACGAGATGTTGTCGCCATAAAAGGGACTGGGGGATTGGCTCTGTGGTAGAAAGCACTCGCACAACACCCTGAATTTGATCCCAGCTTCCTCCCACCCCACAATGTGATTAGTGGCAGAAATGTAGGATGTCTGGAAGCGGTGCCCAGCATCCATCTTAGGCAAGATTAGGAACCTGTGGGACTCTGGGAGGATTACAAGATGGTCATAGTGGTGAAAAGAAGGGAAATTGGGCAATTCAATAATATTTAGGTATATGATCAGTAAAGTGCATTGTGCTTTCAAGATCCTTCAAGATAACTTGGTAATTTTAAGTTATCTACTCATTTAGACAGCATTCTGCCTTTGTAGATCAGTGTCTATTCATACTAAAAACGATGATGACTATGGAAGAACCAGATCTCTGTTTTCTTGTTTAACTTTTATAAATCCCCAAATACTCAAGTTCCAGTCTGAGTACACCCAGTTAAAGGAAATAAACACGATCCAGCAAAGTGATGACAGTGTACTGAGGAGGGCCCAATCATAAGCTCCCAACTCTGCCCCTTGTCCCTCCCCTTCCCTGCTGTGTCAGACTTCAAAGTTCTTCTACAGCCTCTTGCTCCACAGACCTCCTCAAAAAGTTTCCTCTTTCACAAGACAGACACCCATCTCTCTGTCCTTCCTTCCCAGTCTCTCACAATGTAGAGCCTCACCTTTCTCCCAGAAAACAAAGGGTCTTTCCATTTTGGAAAGGAGAGATGTGGTAAGCAGAGGATGAGTGCGACATCCCTGTGCAGATGGTGGGAGCAGAGGGAAGGTTGGGGGTTCTCACACAGTGATGCTTTTGAGTCATTAGAATTAGATCAAATGGCTTCACAAGAGATGCTAAACTAAGCATCAGCTCACCCAGACCAACTGCCTCCTGGCCACACATGACTTTTCTGTCTTGACCACACTGTCTGTGAAGATCATTCAATGACACCATATGGCTGCAACCTGACATCCTTTTTCATGTTTCAGGAGGAAGTAACTCTTGTGGAGGGGTCATTTCCAGTCTCTCTGGTTCATTTTCCAGTCCACGGTACCCAGAAAACTATCCAACAGACATCCAATGTGTTTGGGAGATCCATGTGGAGAAAAACTTCCGCATAGAGCTTATGATTCCGAGTTTGAAGTAAGAAACTAGTTGTAAAGAGAAAGTTCAATTTGAGTGAGAACATCAGTTTGTTGAACTGTGGTAAAGACATGTCCTTTAGTGAGATGAAAGCATAGGAGTGAAAACACTCCAGCATCTCCAAGTTCAAGTCTGAGTTACTTTTGTAGCGGTATCCAGCAGGTCTCTTCTAGCTAGAAAAGTGCAGAAAATTCTTTATCAATGTATTTGACACAGCTCTGCTTTGATAGTCTGTCTTTTGATTTTTTTTCTAAAAATAGTCCCTAAATGCTCAAAACCTTTGACCTTATACACTAGGCACCAATATATGTTCTTTCAGGCCAACCTTTTTGCTCATCATATTTTATACAAATGTTCAGAGAGTTTTCTAAGATACATATTAGTCAACTATTCCAGGCCTGGGTTGTGCATTTTCTAAGTGTTCCCTAAAGTGAAAGGAGAGGGAAGAGCTGTTGCCTCACCTCTGACACAAAGAGAACAGTGTTCCATAGTCACTGGCACCTTTTCATCGCCATGGCATAAAGGAACAGCTGATGTTTTAGAATGCTGTGCATCCGGACCATTGACTGCATGCTTCTTCTATGTGT
>CABHPP010143254.1:0-15655 GCA_902168425.1 Peromyscus attwateri
GAGTGTGGATGAGGGAAGGGAGACGTGACCGCAAGTGTCCCAGCTGAAGTCCTGGTCCTCTATCCTCAGAGCACAGGAGACTGATGGTCAGAGAGCAGAGACTCCATGGGCTCAGCAGCTCTTGTCATTGTCCTGGATCTCCACATAGGGTAGCCCGATGAACCAACTGTCCCGGGGCCAGTAGTGGACTTTGAGGGTTTCACCTGGCATCTCATACTTGGCATCCACCAGGGCCATGGTCACGATACCATAAGGGAAGGTGAAGCTTATGAGGACATGCCTGTGGGTAAGGGAAGGGTGGTGAGAAATGAAGAGATGCCCGGCCCAGTCTTCTTGGATTCTCATGGATACTGAGTAGTATCTATATTTCCAGACTGCTGGGTGTAACCTCGTCCCACCACCTCCACATCCTGGTATCTGGGTCTTGTTCTTCCCCTCCTATACCCCAGACCTCCACTCCAAGCTCTGGCATCTGATCTGTCATTTGGGGGTCTTGGGATCCAAAAGGGGTGTTTTACCAAATGCTATGCAGGTAGAAGAAGTGAATCCGCTGCCAGAAACTGCAAAGTACACGGTCGCTGATCCAGCTGGTCAGCGCGGCAGCCCATAAGATCACAGACATCTCAATCAGATGCCGAAGATCCCCATTGCTGGTCCTGGAGACAAAGAGAATTGCTGGGTTGGGGGTGTGTGGGTGGATGGAGGGACAGAAGGACAGATGAATGGATGGATGGATGGATGGATGGATGGATGGATGGATGGATGGATGCATAGATGGGTGAATGGGTGTGTAGATGGATGGGTGGGTGGGGTAGGTGGATGGATGGATGGGTGGGGTAAGTGGATGGGTGGGTAGATAGATGAATGGGTGGGTGGGTGTTTGGATGGACGGGTAGGTAGTTTTTTGGATGTGTGGATGGATGGATGGATGGATGGATGGATGGATGGATGGATGGATGGGTGGATGGGTAGATGGGTGGATGGGTGGGTAGATGGGTGGATGGGTGGGTGGGTGGGTGGATGGGTGGGTGGATGGGTGGATGGGTGGATGGTAGATGGAGGACAGGATTGATGGGTGCATTTGCACTAACACAGTGTCCTAAGGCAGTGTCCTAAGTGGCTGATAGGTGCATCTCAGAGGTTGGGAGAGGGATGGAGCAGAAGTCATGTTTTCTAGGGAATTGGCTTGCTGTGGGTTAGCTCTGAGGTGTCCCCCAAAGACCCTTGTGTTAAAAGATCTGTCTTCACGAGCGATGGTGGTGCACGCCTTTAATCCCAGCACTCGGGAGGCAGAGCCAGGTGGATCTCTGTGAGTTCAAGGCCAGCCTGGTCTACAGAGCAAGATCCAGGACAGGCACCAAAACTACACAGAGAAATCCTGCCTCGAAAACAAAAACAAAACAAAACAAAACAAAACAAAAAAGATCTGCCTTCACCTCCACTCTGTAGGGAGGTGATGAAACCTTTCAGAGTTGGGGCCTAGATGTGGTCTTTAGGTCACTTATAATGTGTTCTTGAAGGGGATTGTGGGAACTCCAGTCCCACTGACACAAGTCAATAGGGTCAACCAATCAGTATCCAAACCTCTAAAACAGTCAGCCCAGACAGCAAACAGACGGTTTACAAAACAAAAACAGTTAGCCCAAACCAGGCACAGAAAGACTCATTTGTCATCCCAGAACCTGGGAGGGTGACTGAGATTTTGGAGGCAAACCTGAGCTACATAGACATAGCCCTCTCTGTCTCTTACTCTCTCCAACTCGCTGCCTCTCTTTGTGTTCTCTTTGTCTCTGCCTCCTTCTGCGTCTGTCTGTCTCTCTCTCTCTCTCTCTCTCTCTCTCTCTCTCTCTCTCTCACACACACACACACACACACACACACACACACACACACACACACCATATCTGCCTGTATGTTCCAAGCTTGCTTCAAACTCCTAGGCTAAACTAATCCTCTTGTTCAGCCTCCCAGGTACCTGGGACTATATAGGTCCGTGTCCTGTGGGGTCATGTGGGACTAATCTTAACTCGTCATACTGTCTCAGCTATGTTACAGTAGCAGCAGGAAGCTAACAATGGTGCCTACTGTGTGCTAATAGCTGATACTCACTAAGGTGTGTGTGTGTGTGTGTGTGTGTGTGTGTGTGTGTGTGTATGACATAGAGCAGTGCATTTTCTGGTGGCCATGTCTTGAGACAACTCAAGACCAGAATCTAGGTTCCCAGTCAGCAGAGTCAAATCCCACTCCCCACGAGAAGAATATTCTAGAGATGAATGAGAAAGCCGTCCTTTATCAATAGGCACACAGGCTCTGCCTACTCACCTCATGATAAAGCCATTCACTGGATTCTTTGACTAGTGGCTTCCAGTTGACTTGACCAATGATATCTACGTCACTTTGGGTGATGGCTCCCCTTGTGCTGCTCTATGGTTCTTGGCATGGCCAATGGCTTCTAATTGACTTGTAGTTTATAGTATGTGATCTATGCTTGGAATTCCACTTAGGAGTTCTGGATGGCTTGACCTATGGATTTTAGTTGGCTCAACCTATGGTACACAGTCAGTTCAACCTATTTTATGCAGTTGGCTTGATCTATGGGACACAGTCAGTTTGACCTATTGTACACAGTTGGCTTAACCTATGGATTTCAGTCAGCTTGATCTATGGTTCACTGTTGGCTTAACGTATGTAGTTCACTGTTGGCTTGACCTGTGGTTCACTGTGGGCTTAACCAATAGTTTCCAGTATGGTGGGCCAGTGATTTCTGCTGGGATTGGCCAATGATTTCCAGTTGGCTTGGCCAATGTGACGTCCCAGCAGGAACTGGAAGGACTGGATCAGGGCCTTGTGCTATGGAGTATTTTTTTTTTTTAAGATTTATTTATTATGTATACAGCTTCTGCCTGCATGTGTCTCTGCAGGCCAGAAGAGGGCACCAGATTTCATTACAGGTGGTTGTGAGCCACCATGTGGTTGCTGGGAATTGAACTCATGACCTTTGGAAGAGCAGTCAGTGCTCTTAACCACTGAGCCATCTCTCCAGCCCCCATGGAGTATTATTTTAAGATGTGTTGCATTTGTTTATGTTGCATTTGTTTAACTCTGTGAAGCTGTGTTACTTGCCTGTCTAGAACAGCTGGTGGTCTAATAAGGAGCTGAACAGCCAATAGTGAGGCAGGAGAAAGAATAGGCGGGGCTGGCAGGCAGAGAGAATAAATAGAAGGAGAAATCTGGGAGGAAAAGAAGAAGGAGTGAGAGAAGGAGGAGGATGCTAGGAGCCAGCCACCCAGCCACCCGGCCACCCGGCCACCCGGCCACCCGGCCACACGGCCACACGGCCACCCAGCCACACGGCCACCCGGCCACCCGGCCACCCGGCCACCCGGCCACCCGGCCACACGGCCACACGGCCACCTGGCCACCCGGCCACACGGCCACACGGCCACACGGCCACACAGCCACACAGCCACACAGCCAGCCACGGAGTAAGAGTGAAGGTAAGATATACAGAAGTAAGAAAAGGAAAAAGCCCAGAGGCAAAAGGTAGACAGGATAATTTAAAGTTAAGAAAAGCTGGCAAGAAACAAGCCAAGCTAAGGCCAGGCATTTATAATTAAGAATAAGCCTCCATGTGTGATTTATTTGGGAGCTGGGTTGTGGGCCCCCCCAAAACAGCTAAGAGTAGAAAACCAACAACATCCCTGTAGAAAGACACTCTCCTTAGCCACCTCCCTATGGCTTCTCAAGCCAACTGTCCCAGCAGCTGGAGGCCAGAATCTCTGCCAAGGAGGTGCTGCCGCTGAGGATTACTCACTACCAATTCAAGTTAGTTTAGTTGAGTTTAGGTTCCATTTTCATTTCGAGACCAGGTCTCACAATGTATCTCGGGCTGCCCTTGAACTCACCATGTAGCCCAGGCTGGGCTGAAACCTCCTACCTCAGGATCCTGTGCTTCCCTGCTCCCTTTTCAATTTTGCAATTGCTCCCTCTCGCCCCAACCCCAGTAACCTTGCCTCAGGTCTCCCAACACTCAGAGAGTCCCATCCCTATCACCACAAGGATCCAGCCCCACTCTCAGGAATTTTCTTCACTCTGCCCTTTCTTTTTGTAAACAATCTCTTTTTAAAAAAATGTTTATCATTGGCTCTATTGAGTAGCCCTGAATCACTAAGGGTCAGCATGAGTCACAAAACATAGTTACCATGGCTCTAGCTCAGTGGTAGAGCACCTGGCTTGTGTGTAACAGGCCCTAGGTTCAATCCCCAGCACTTGGGGCAGGGGGAAGGGAACTAAAATTATCAAAAAAGTTAAACTCTGCTTTAATACAGGGGCAGGCAGAGGCAAGAGGATCCCTGTGAGTTCAAGGCAAGCCTGGTCTACATAGAGAGTTCCAGGGCAGCCCGGACTACACAGGGAGACCCCGTGTCAAAACAGAGAACTGAACAACAAACATATGGAAGGGAACAAACGTCTTAAGGAAAAGGAGGACGAACTGTGAGCTGGATGTGGTGGCGCACACCTGTATGTCCAGGAGGGAGGACGAACAGGAGTTCAAGGTCCTCTGCTTCACAGCCAGTCCCGGTGCAGTGTGGGTCCATGAAACCCCAAAACTAAAAATTAAAATAAGACAGGCTCTGGGCTGCTGAGACGGCTCAACAGGCCGAGGCGCTTGCCACTAACCTGACAACCCCAGTTTGATGGACAGGACCCACACCGCGGAAGGAGAGAACTGTCACTGCTTGACCTCCGACCCCCACACATCGCCATGACGCGCATAAATAAAAATGAGTAAATGGGGCTGGAGAGATGGCTCAGAGGATAAGAGCACTGGCTGTTCTTCCAGAGGTCCTGAGTTCAATTTCCAGCAACCACATGGTGGCTCACAACCATCTGTAATGAGATCTGGCGCCCTCTTCTGGCCTGCAGTCATACATGCTGTATACATAATAAATAAATAAATCTTTAAAAAAAAATGAGTAAATGAATGTATAGCATGTTTTAAGGCAGACTGTGTTTGCAGCACACAGACCGCCTTGAAGCCCTTCCTGTTAATGGGTCAACATGGGGAATGGGCGCCCTCTGCACGAGACTGGAGTCAGGGAACAACGCTCAGAGCACAGAACACTGGAGAACAGCACAGGACTCCAAGGGAGAACGGAGGCCCTTCTAGGCAGCTGCAACCACCACTCGCTTTCTAAAAACCATTAACAATTGCTTTTTTATGGTGCTGGGAGTAGAACCCATACACCACTACATGTTAAGTAGGGGCTTTACACTTGAGCACCTAGCCCCTCACTGGGGGATTCTAGGCGGGGCTCCACCCTGACCACGCCCCCAGCCCCTCACTGGGGATTCCAGGCGGGGCTCCACCCTGACCACGCCCCCAGCCCCTAGCACTCACTTCTTGTACTCTTTGTGCACAATGTAGACGATGTGTATGGCGATGCTGTTGAGGGCGTATGCATTGATCGTGGGCTTCACAAACGTCAAGAAGGTGCTGATTATAGTGGTCAAAATTACGAAGCAGCTGAAGTAGTACCTGAGGGAGGGATGGGATGGGCAGGTGTCTCAGGGGTGCTGGAGGATTCAGCGAGGTCACTTTGAGAAGCCAAAATGGATTCGGCAAACCAAGAACTCTGGGGAGTCCAGCTGGGCTCAGGAGGAGCCTCTGGGTTTCCTCAGGTCTGCTCAGGGAGGACAGGGTTCAAGAGAACCCAGGGGTACCAGACCAGAACTAAAGGGAGCCTGAAGTGGGCTGGGAGGATGAAGAGGGAGTCAGAGGCAGGATTCAAGGGGCCTGGTAAGGTCAGGTGAGGGGTTCAGGGGAGCTTGGAGATGGGGAACAGGTATTGCACAAGGATTGTGAGGGTTCCTTGCACGGGTTCCTAGAATTCCCCTCCCCGCAGGTGGCCTAGAATTAGGAAAAGCTCCCTGACTTCCCAGGTGGTAATGGGACAGGTATGTGCAAGCCTAGGTAAGTCAAAAAAGATCTTCAGAAAATTCTCGGGTGGCCTGGGGGTAGGAAGGGACTTGAAGCTCTCTCAAATGGTCCCAAGTTGAGGATCTGGGATAAAGGAAGGTCACACGGGGTCCACAGAGGGTGCCCCTGCTCTACCTGCTCCCCTTGGTGAACTTGGGGAAGTAGCAGCGGGGCATCCACACGCTGTAGCCACTGGCCAGCAACCACAGGATGGAGATCTCATCCAGCAGCTGCCCCACGAAGCTGAGTGTCATGTGGAAATACATGGAGAACAGACCTGTGGGTAGGCGGAGGCAAGCAGAGGCTGTAAGAGGCACCGTTTCCACAACGCCGCCACAGCTTCACACACCAGCACATACCTATGACCATGAAGAGGACTGAGACTCCGTAGATGGCCCAGGTACGCTTCTGAGCATAAGGATGCATGAGGAACATCATAAGGGGTCCAAAGATGAGGAAGAACACATTGCTGAACTGCAGGAGAAGCGAGAACCAAGCGGTTAGATGGGAAAAGGGCAGGAGCTCCCGTCCACCGAGGGCTCACCCATAGCTGCTCCATCATCTGGGCTGTCCAGGAACGAACCAGGATTTGTCCATCACTCAAATGTCAACATCCCAGAACATCTTCCTGATTTTAGTTTTGTTTTTTGAGACAGGGTCTCATGGTATGACTCTGACTGTCCTGGAACTTGCTATGTTAGACCAGGCTGGCCTCAAACTCAAAGAGGTCAACCTGCCTCTGCCTCTCAAGTAGTGGGATTAAAGGTGTGTGCCAGCCCTCACCTCATTTTTTAAAAAAAAATGTTATTCATTAGTATTATTGGCCTTTAATCGTAGCACTCAGGAGGCAGAAACAGGTTGATCTCTGCGAATTCAAAACCAGCCAAATTCATCTACATAGAGAATTCCAGGTAGCCAGGGCTATACAGTGAGACTCTGTCTCAAGAAACAAACAAAAAAATCATCATTGTTACTAATGAAATCCTGAACCTTTAATGGACTACTAGGAAAGAATTCCACCCTGACCACGCCCCAGCCCCTCACTGGGGGATTCTAGGTGGGGCCTCACCCTGACCATGCTCCCCAGCCCCTCACTGGGGGATTCTAGGCAGCGCTCCACCCTGACCACGCCCCCAGCCCCTCACTGGGGGATTCTAGGCAGCGCTCCACCCTGACCACGCCCCCAGCCCTTCACTAGGGGATTCTAGGCAGAGGCCAGTTCATGGACTCCCCTTAATCCTGGCTATCCTTGGCCATCAATAGCTCCTTCATTCCATCCATTATTCTGTTGGTTCTTTCATTTGCTTGGTGAGGGAAGCACTGAGGACCCACTAAACCTTAGTTTATATGTTCTCCCCCACTTTCCCCTTAGAGGGAAATTCTAAATTTGTGGGCTCTGTAGTTGTGGATTAAAAATATTCAGGACAGGCACGGTAGCTCATGCCTTTAATCCCAGCACTCAGGAGGCAGAGGCAGGTGAATTTCCGAGTTTGAGGCCAGCCTAGTCTACAGAGCGAATTCCAGACATGCCAGGCTACACAGTGAGACCCTGTTTCAAAAACCAAAATATATACATGCATTCAGGAAATGTGCAATGTGGTGATACATGCCTGTAATCTCACAGATCTGGAGGCTGAGGCAGGAGGACTGCCAGGAGTTCCAAGTCATCCTGGGCTGCAGTGTAGGACCCTGTCATGGTGTAAGACCCTGTCTCCAACAGAGAGACAAGCAAAATGCAGCAGTACCTGTGCACAACATCCATCTTGTCTAAGGAGAAGGTTATCTAAAGAATATTTAAAGACTATGGGGAATTGCACGGGCTCTAAACTAACATTACATCATTGTATAAAAGGGACCTGAAGGCCTGCAAGAGGTAAAGCTTGCTGCCAAGCCTGATGACCTGAATTAGATTCCTGGAACCCACTCAGTGACGGAACAACTGACTCCCACAGACTGTCATCTGATGCTCCCGCCAGCATGCATTCCCTACTACAAAGCCTGAGAGCCAAAATAAACTCTTTCTTAAATTGCTTTTGCCAAGTATTTGCTACGACAGGTAACCACACAAATTCTCCACAACCATCCTCCCTTCTTCCCTCTTAGGTAAACAGTGAGGAGCCTCGGTCATGTACAAGGTAAATCCTAGAGACTAATAACACATTAGCCACACTGATCTGAGTCTCTGATTTCTTCTGTTGTAGCAAAAGTACTTGTCAGGCTCCCTTGCAGCTACACACAGCCATGTGACTTGATTTTGGCCAATGAGATGCAGGTATAACCACTGCTTCCAGGCTGTGTTTCTAAAGGTAAAGGGGTTGCCCTGTCACTCTCCACTTCCTGTTCCTCCCCTCCACTTCCCTCTTTTTTCCCTTCTCTTCTGTTTCCTCTCTCCTTCCTTCCTTTCTTTGTGGAACAGGGTCTCACTCTGCAGCAAAGCAAGCCTTCCAACTCAGCCTCCTGAGTGCAGATGTTACAGATGTGCACCACCATGTGAGTAGGAATGACAGAGCAGAAAGGTAGAAACAGGCTGTCAAGAGGGCTGAGGGGGTGAAGGTGCTTGCCACCAAGGCTGTCCGATATGGGATGTCCTTCTGTACGCCGCAAGTATGTGTTGCTTTTATTGGTCGCTGAATAAAGCTGCTTTGGCCTATGGCAAGGCAGAATATAGCTAGGCGGGAAAGCCAAACTGAATACAGGAGAAAGAAGGACGGAGTCGAGGGAGACACCAGCCAGCTGCCAGAGGAGCAAGATGTGTTAGAACAGAGGGAAAGCCACGAGACATGTGGGAGAACACAGACTAATAGAAATGAATTAATTTAAGTTGTAAGAGCTAGTTAGTAATGAGCCTGAGCAATAGGCCAAACAGTGTGTAATTAATATTAAGCCTCTGAGTGTTTATTTTAAAAGCGGCTATGGGACTGGACAGGACAGAAGAAACTCTGATTACAACTGTCTACCTAGGTTCCATCCCCAGGACCCCACATGATAGAAGAAGAAAACTGACTCATGAAAGCAGTCCTCTGGCCTCCATATTTCATGCTGTGGTGCATGCAAACGTGCACACGCGTAAATTAATAAAGAAGGAATCAAGCAGTGGTTTTGTTTTATTTTCCTTAGTGCTATGAGACAGCTCAGAATAACCTTGAACTCATGATCCTTCTGCCTCCATCTCACATGTACCAGGATGGAAGGTGGATCCACCGTGCCTGGCTGAACCAAGCAATTTGATGGTGTTTTTGAGTCACAAAAAAACCTTCAGTTCTAGAACCATCTACTTAAGGCTGGAGAGATGGCTCGTCAGTTAAGAGCATAGCCTCAAGAGACTTCTGTCCTCGCACCCACATGATGACCGGCAACCATCTGTGACAACAGTTCCAGGGGATCTGATGCCCTCTTCTGGCCTCTGCGGGTACTGCATGCACAAGGTGCATGTAACATCATACAGACAAAACACTCATACATATAAAACAAAATAAATAAATCTACAAAATCTAGAACTATCGAGCCGGGCAGTGGTGGTGGGCGCACACCTTTAATCCCAGCACTCAGGAGGCAGAGCCAGGTGGATCTCTTTGAGTTTGAGGCCAGCCTGGTCTACAGAGGGAGATTCAGGACAGGCACCAAAACTACAGAGAAACCCTGCCTCAAAAAACCAAAATAGGGCACTGGAGAGATGGCTCAGTGGTTAAGAGCACCGCCTGCTCTTCCAGAGGTCCTGAGTTCAGTTCCCAGCAACCACATGGTGGCTCATACCTATCTCTAGTGGAATCTGATGTCCCCTTCTGGCATAAAGTTGCACATGCAGATAGAGCACTCATATACATAAATAAATAATAAAATCTTTTAAAAAAAACAAAATAAATGAATAAATAAATAAATAAATAGATCTAGAACTATCTACTTCCAGACCACATTGGAGTTGTGTGTTCCATGCCTTCCTCCATCCCTCTCTGCCTTCCTGTGGTGAGCCAGTCTCTCACTGAACCTCTCCATTTCTGCTAGGCCCATAAACTCTCAAGATCCACCAGTCTCCACTCTCCCAGTGCTGGGGTCTCGTGCATGCTCAGATAGGCCCTGCTGTTTATGCAAGTGCTATGGATTTGAACTCAGGCCCACATGCTTGAAGAGCATGCTTATCCCCTGAGCCGCCTCTGCAGCCCCTGGATGGGTCACAATTAACAGGTACAGGTGCCAAGTCCTGCACAGCCTAGTCCTGGGAACTTGACTGGAGGCATGAGGAAATCAAGATAAGACAGACACACAGACAGCTACAGAAAAGCTGGAATCAGGTGGGCCACGCCCTCTGATGGAGATGTACTGGCAACAGCCAAGATACTCAAAGCATTTATTTCATTTGTCGGAATGGAGGAGACAGGCTCACGATACATGGCTGAGCATCGTGGTTTACCTATTTCCCATGGAGGTCTCTGTAAGGGAGCCGTTTCAGGCTGTGGAGATCTCTGAGGAGGGAGCTAAGGTTGCTTGTTTTTGTACACACTATCAACACCCACACTCAGACCAGTGGAGGACCTTGCCAGTTCCCTGAGTCTCACCCCAGAAGGTTTTGCCATTCCCTTGGGTGTGAGGCGTTGGGGTCCTTGATACAGCTGTGGTCATGTCAAACGCACGCATTCACTCAGAGCTTCCTCTGATCCCTGTGCTTAGGGTCTAAGTGGCATGGGCTCTAATCCTTGCTCCCTTGTTCAATAACCGTGAAGCTCTGGAATGGTTCCCCTGCAACCACATCTGACCTGTGAAATAGGCACAATCACCCTTAGCATTGCTGACCCAAAGGCCCCAGGACTTACTGGCCTCTGTGGCTACAGTTTCCGGCAGGTTAAGAACACCTGCCAGTGAGCAGTTAAGAGCACTGGCTGCTCTCCCAGAGGACCCAGGTTCAATTCCTGGCACCTGCATGACAGCTCACAGCTGCCAGTGACTCCAGTTCCAAGGGATTCAACACCCTCCCCTCACACAGACACACACGTGGGCAAAACAGCAGCAAACATAAATTAAAGAATAAAATAAATATTAAAAGGAAAAGAAGACCTGCCAGCTGTGGAGCTGGCCTGTGATCCCAGCTACTCCAGAAGCCAAGACAGAAGAAATCAAGGTGAAGGGGTGGCCTTGGGGGCCCCAGAGACAGTTTAGTGAGTGAACTCAGGTCATGAGGACTTGAGTTCAAATCCTCAGAACCCATGCAATCCTAGACTCAGCAGTGTGCAGCTGGACTCCTGGTCTCTTATGGAGTGGCGAGAGACAGAGACTGGAGAATCACCAGAAGCATACCAGCTCGGTGTGGGCAGCTCAGCAAACAAGAAAGACAGGCACCTCTAAGGAGGCGGACAGCAAGGACCGGCACCCAGGGCTGGCCCCGATCTGCACACATGTGCCATGGTGCACGTGTCCCACACACACTCACACACACACACACACACACACACTCACACACTCACACACACATATATTCCCCGGTGTCTATAGGTGATCTGTGACATAGACATCAGGCCAGTGTGATGGCTGAGCAGGTGAAGGCGCTTGCGGCCAAGCCTGACGACCTGAGTTTGATCCCTGGAGCCCAGATGGTGGAAGGAGAGAAGCAACTCCTGAAAGCTGCCCTCTGACGGCCATGTGCACACCATGGCATGTACACACACACACACACACACACACACACACACACACACATCAATACATTTTATTTTAAAATAATAATTTGCCGGGCGTTGGTGGCGCACGCCTTTAATCCCAGCACTCGGGAGGCAGAGGCAGGCGGATCTCTGTGAGTTCGAGGCCAGCCTGGGCTACCAAGTGAGCTCCAGGAAAGGCACAAAGCTACACAGAGAAACCTTGTCTCGAAAAAAACCAAAAAAAAAAAAATAATAAAATAAAATAAAATAATAATTTAAAAAATTTAAAAATACATCCATACTCATGCAAGCAAGTGGGTCATGAGATAAGAGAAAAATGATCTGAAAATGAAGAGGACTGGTTGGGAAGAGGAGGAGGCCCCACAGGAGTGGGAGGGGGGCAGGAGAGGATGAAGGGGGCTGAGGTCAGACCATGCTGTGTACATGTATGAAAGTGTTACAGTGGAACCCATTACGACAGATGATTGACATCTGCTACCAAAAAAAACAAGGCTGGGACATCAGAGAGGGAGAGAAAAAGAGGGAAAGGGAGAGAGAGAAAGAGAGAGAGAGAGAGAGAGAGAGAGAGAGAGAGAGAGAGAGAGAGGGAAACCTGAGAACACACAGCTCTAAATGGGATGTCTCTATCAAATCCTTTCCCCTCAGAACTCAGGGGACCCCATGGAAGAGGAGGCAGAGGGTGAGAGCCAGGGGTGATGGAGGACACCAGGAGAGCAAGGCCCTCTGAATCAACTGAGCAAGGCTTATATGAACTCAAGCCCAGGACCTGCTCAGGTCTGCACCAGGTCCTCTGCATACATGTTATGGCTGTTAGCTTAGTATTTTTACAAGGCTCCTGAGTGTGTGAATAAGCAGGTCTCTGACTCTTGTGTCTGCTCTTGGGCTCTTTTCTTTCTGTTGGCTTGTCTTGTCCAACTTCATGTGACAGTTTTTGTTTTTATCTTTTTGTTTGTTTGATTGTTTTGTTTTGTCTTCAAGAGAAAGTTTCTCTGTGTAGCCTTGGCTGTCCTGGAACTTGCTATGTAGACCAGGCTGGCCTCAAACTCAGCGCCACAACCTCTGTTTTTTGTTTTGTTTTGTTTTTTAAATTGTTTTTTGAGAAAGAACTTAAAGTTGGATGAGTAGGGAGGGGGAGAGGATCTGGAAGAACATGGGGGAGGGGAAGAGTATAATCAAAATATATTTAAATTTAAAAATTCTTTGAAATAATAATTAAAAAAAAAAAGACTGAGTGTGGTAGAACACAACTTTAGTCCCAGCCTGAGAGGCAGAAGCAGGCAGATCCCTGTGAGGCAGCCAGGATTACAGGCCAGTTTCACATCAGTCTGCTTTCTGGGCTGTGATGAATAAATACCATAACTGAAAGCAGCCTGGAGAGTAGATGGCTTATTTCATCGTCACAGACCATCATGAAGGGACATCAGGACAGGACCTCTAGACAGGAACCTGGAGGCAGGAGCTGATGCAGAGGCCATGGAGGGTGCTGCTTACTGGCTTGCTCCCCATGGCTTGCTCAGCCTGCTTTCTTATAGAACCTAGCACCAGCAGCTCAGAGATGGCCCCACCCACAGTGGGCTGGGCCTCCCCATCAATCTTCAACCAAGACAAAACCCCACAGCTTGCTCACAGATTAATCTGAGGGAGGAATTTTCTCAATTGGAGTTCCATCTTCACAGATGAGCTTAGCTTGTGCCAAACTGATAAACTAACAAGCACAGCTATAATGACTTTGTCATTAAAAAACAAAAGAGAAGGAAAAAAAGACTCCAAGAAAATAAAAGCAGCTTGGACTACATAACAAGACCCTGTCTCAAAATAGAAGTTGGAAAGAAGACCTCAGAGGTGGAATCTCTGCCTAGAATCCCTCCCAGTGAGGAACTGGGGACGTGGTCAGGGGGAGGCACTGTTGTTTGTTTTTGCTCTTTTGGGGGGCCCAACACCCACCTCCCAAATAAACCACACAGAGGCTAATTCTTAATCATAAATGCTTGTCCTTAGCTTGGCTTGTTTCTTGCCAGCTTTCCTTAACTTAAATGATCCCATCTGCCTTTTGCCTCTGGGCTTTTCCTGGTCTCTTACTTCTGTAAATCTTACTCTTACTCAGTGGCTTGCTGTGTAGCTGGGTGGCTGATGCCTGGAGTCCTCCTCCTTCTCTCACTCCTAGATCTCTCTTCTCCCAGATTTCTCCTTCTATTTATTCTCTCTACCTGCCAGCCCTGCCTATCCTTTCTCCTGCCTTGTTACTGGCTATTCAGTTCTTTAATAGAGCATCAGTGTTTTAGACAGTCACAGTAACACAGCTTCACAGAGTTAAACAAATGCAACATAAACAAAAGTAACACACCTTAAAATAATATTCCCCAACAGAGCACCATCTAGAATCCTCCAGTAAGGGTCTGGGGGCATGGTCATAGTGGAGCCCCTGCCTAGAATCCTTCAGTGAGGGTCTGAAGGTGTGGTCAGGGTGGGGCCCCCCAGTGAGGGCCTGGGGGCGTGGTCAGGGTGGAGCTCTGTCTAGAATCCCCCAGTGAGGGGCTGGGGGCAGGGGCAGGGGTGTAGCCCTGCCTAGAATCCTCACGTGAGGAGACAGGTGTGTTGTTCAGGCTACAGCCCTTGGCTTTGAAGAGGTTATAGTTTTCATATCCAGTACTGTAAACCAATAAACAATCACTATAACAAATCCCACTTACATATCATTGTGCATTTGGAGGAGGCAGGGAGAGGTGGTAGGGAGAACCTGTTAGGTCTACTGAGTCAGGGACTGTCTCCAGGAGTCACCTTGACACCCTTTGTCCTACATTCTGGTTCCCACAGAGGGCACCTGTCATCTACAACACCCCCGCTCCCCCGACAGGATCACTTGCTCCCATTTATTACCTGCCTGGGGTTGTGGGTTGGGGCGGAGTACCTGGAGGCAGCGCCTGTTTCAGGACAAGACTTACCTGTAGGAATTACCATCGGCGTGGTGCTTTAACAGTCATGAGGCACCCTCCCAGCCCAGTAGTTAAGCAAGAAGGGCTTTGAATCAGGCTCCCGTGCAGTAGTCTGCTGTGTGACCCTGGGAAAGTAACTAAGTCTCTCTGGGCCTTTGTTTCCCTCTTGTTAGAATGTGGAAAGCGTCTCTCCTCTCAGGACTCAGAGACTGAGGCTGGAGGATTACCAGTTCCAGGCCAGCCCAGGCTACATAGCAAAACTGCAAAAACCCACAAGGGGTGGGAGAGAGTAGCTACTTCAAAGGAATGTTACGAGGGCTACAGTTAAATGCAGTGTATTAGATAGTATTAATAAATGTCGATGTAATTATAATATTTGCTGTGGTTGTTGTAGAAACAGCTTCAGATTATTTTTTTCATGTATTTACTTATTGGGGCAGGAGGTTGCATGACGTGCCTGTGGAGGCTGGTGACCAACCTATGGGTCCCAAGGATCAAACTCAAGTCATCATGCTTAGCTACAAGCCCCTTTCCTGCCATGCCCTCTCACTGTCCTGTGTCAAGTTTTATCCGATGCTTAGGACACACCACGAGCTGTAGAGGCTTGTTCGGCCCTGTCTGTATTTCTTTTTGTTTTGTTTTGTTGAGACAGGTTTTCTCTGTGTAGCCCTAACTGTCCTAAAACTCACTCTGTAGCCCAGGCTAGCCTGGAACTCACAGAGATCCACCTGCCTCTGCCTCTGAGTGCTGGGACTAAAGGCGTGCGCCACCACTGCCCTGCTTGGGTTCAGATTCTAATAACCCACTTATTCAGTGGTTTTAACCTGAGTATGATGCTGCAGGAATAAGGATCAGAAGTTCAAGGTCATCCCTGCCTACACAGTTTGAGGCCAGTCTCAGTTACATAAGACCTGTCTCAAAACAAAAGTTCATTCATTCATTCACTCATTCATTCACTCATTGTCAGAATGAGGGAGTTCAACTCTCCTATCCAGGATCCTTGCCTGACTTCTTGCACCCTTGACACCAGCAGTGTCTGTCTGTCCCTCCAACACCAGACCCACCCTCCAACACCAGACCCACCCTCCAAC
>CABHPP010143255.1:0-40261 GCA_902168425.1 Peromyscus attwateri
TGAGTAGCTGTCCAGTCATCCTTGTTCCACAACTAGTATTCTCCTATGAGTGGGTACATACCATGTTTGAAGAAGCCAAAAGCGTACAATGGAAAAAAGAAAGCATCTTCAACAAATGGTGCTGGCATAACTGGATATCAACGTGCAGAAGGCTGCAAATAGATCCATATCTATCACCATGCACAAAACTTAAGTCCAAGTGGATCAAAGACCTCAACATAAATCCAGCTACTCTGAACCTGCTAGAAGAGAAAGTAGGAAGTAGTCTTGAACACATTGGCATAGGAGATCACTTCCTAGGTATAACACCAGTAGCACAGACACTGAGACAAACAATCAATCAATGGGACCTCTTGAAACTGAAAAGCTTTTGTAGAGCAAAGGATACAGTCAACAAGGCAAAGCGACAGCCCACAGAATGGGAAAAGATCTTCACCAACCCCACATCTGACAGAGGGCTGATATCCAGAATATATAGGGAACTCAAGAAATTAAACATCAAAATTCCCAACAGTCCAATTAAGAAATGGGCCATAGAACTAAACAGAGAATTCTCAGCAGAGGAAACACAAATGGCTGAAAGACATTTAAGGAATTGCTCAACATCCCTAATCATTAGGGAAATGCAAATCAAAACAACTCTGAGATACCACCTTACACCAGTCAGATTGGCTAAGATCAAAAACACTGAGGACACCTTGTGCTGGAGAGGATGTGGAGCTAGGGGAACTCTCCTCCACTGTTGGTGGGAATGCAAGCTGGTACAGCCACTGTGGAAATCAATATGGCGCTATCTTAGAAAATTGGGAATCAATCTCCCCCAAGATCCAGCTATACCACTCTTGGGCATATACCCAAGGAATGCTCAATCATACCACAAGGGCACTTGCTCAGCTATGTTCATATCAGCATTATTTGTAATAGCCAGAACCTGGAAACAACCTAGATGCCCTTCAACCGAAGAATGGATAAATAAACTGTGGTACATATATACAATGGAATACTACTTAGCAGAGAAAAACAATGACATCATGAGGTTTGCAGGCAAATGGAGGGATCTAGAAAAAATCCTCCTGAGTGAGGTAACCCAGACTCAGAAAGACAAACATGGTGTTTTTTTTTAACATTATTTATTGGGGAGGGTGACAGGGAGACAACTTTTTTTTTTAAAGATTTATTTATTATATATATATATATATATATATACAGTGTTCTGTCTGCATGTATGCCTGCAAGCCAGAAGAAGGCATCACATCTCATTATAGATGGTTGTGAGCCATCATGTGGTTGCTGGGAATTGAACTCAGGACCTTTGGAAGAACAGTCAGTGCTCTTAACCTCTGAGTCAACTCTCCAGCCCCATATCCTTGTGTTTTATGATGATAAAGTATTAATGAAAGACAATAAAGTTATTCTATCTTGGATGACTTTATCAGGAGCCCATTCTAATATTTTAAAACTTCTGCTGTTCTAGGTAGATGTTTAAGCAACTGTCCTTTGCCTCCACTATATATGTGAACACTAACGTGCACAATCCATGCATTGATTTTCTGGTCTTAAATCACCACTTTAACCATTTCTCCTTTCCTGGAAGTCAAAGTTCATCTCTAAGGTTTGTTTTATTCCCCCCCCCAATGTTACAACAATCAAAATGAATAGTTTAATCTTTCCCCCCACAATTTAGAGAAGTTTTATCCTTCAGAAGTTCTTTCCTAGTCATTTAGCTGTTATTGTAATTCTCCATACTTGAGTTTTTGTTTAAATAATTCACTTATTATTATTTGCTTTTGCAGAAATGATTTTTAATGGTGAACTAAACAGGAGAAACAAGCTTCATTCATAAAGTATGTGTGTGTTCAATCCTGTATAAACAATATTTATCTGTGAAATTATTATATACTTTTAGGGATGGGGACTTTAAAATAGGTGAAACTTAGTTAACAAATAGAATTAGTTAAAGTAAGATACTACGTGTAAGTCAGGGAAAAGTGTACTTCAGAGATGTTGGAATGGTCAATTGTGACAAAGGATGGAAGGATAAACTATTGCCTATTCTGTTCTTTATCTGGTTTTTATTTTTCTCATCATTCAACATGGGCTTTTATTCCTTTCTTAGAATATATTTTACAGTCATACGTTGCTTGACATGGCTGCTTTAAACATAATAACTATGGAAATATTTTTTGTAAGTTGTGTACAGTCAATCACAGTTGCTATGAGTGCATGAGTGCCTTGGTGACATCATGACCATTAAGCACTTTGTGGTAGTTTTCCTTATCATTTGGCACTTACATTCTTTCCATCATCTTTCACAGTGCTCTGTGAGTTGTTGACATAGCAATTCAGTCCCATTTATTTCTAAACATTCAGCAGTCACTTATTCTCAGCACTTAGACAACCCAAAGTAATGGGCCTTAATTATCATTAGCTGTTTTGATCAAGGCTCAGGAAAACTTCCATCTATGGAAATAAACATGCATATTTAAAAGGCAGGTATTTGATGTGTATATTTTAGCAAAATAATAGTAGTGACCACACTAGTGCCCATGACATACCCAGTGTCACAGAATTTAGATAACCTGAACACTAACAGGCATGAACTTTCTTTTATGGAATGGGCTTCAGATACAATCATAAATCAGTCAGTTATCCCCATAAAAGTCATGCCTGTGTTGCATGAATAAGCACATATTTTCTAAAAAGCTGGAATTGTAGTATCTGAAGTCTAAAACCAGAGAAGATCATTGTTGACTTTTCTCCCTCAGACTCCTACAGAGTAACTTCCATCTCTGTGAATGTTTGGAAACAGGAAGGAAACGCCCAGCTCAGTTCTAACATGGTTTCTCTGTATTCTGCAATTGAAGTGTATGGCATCTTCAGCAATATGGTCTTACCATCCTGTTATAGTTGTCAACAACTGGCAATGTCAATTGCCTATGTAGATTTAGGAGACTCAGAGATCTTTTGGTAAACAACTCATAGGCATCTATTGGATTTATACCACTGGAGCTTTCCTCCATTGCCCTGTAATGTCTGGTATTAATATTATCCTTCCTCAGATGACTCCTCTCCTAAAACAGTTATTAATTATGTTAAAATTAGTTTACAAACTTATGAGTCAACATGTGGCTTCTTAATACATACTTCATTTTAGTTAAGCCCTTCTCTGTACCTTATCCCCTCCCTCATTTCCTACTCTCATCCATACTTAAACTTTGCTACTCCCAATACTTCCTGCTTCTACTTTTTATAGCAAATGTGTTTCCATCTCCACTCTCCTACAGGCCTCTGCTCTACCTGTTATGACCACTTTCTCACTTCTATATCTATATGTAATCCAATTTAAATAATAAATCAATTTTGAATCTATGATCCATATGTGAAAGAGAATATGTAATATTTGGGGTTATTAGTATGTGTAAATGTGATCAATATATTATATTTTTTCTGGTTCCATTCATTTCCTTGAAAACTGCATAATTTTACTTTTTTTTGTACAGTATGACAATTACGCTGTTCACATGTATCACATTTTCACTACCAATACATCTCTTAATGGACATATAAGCTGACTCCATTTCCTAACTTTTGTGAGTAGACCAGGAATGAATCTCAAGGCAAACATTGCTGTGATAGTATATGGACTCCTTTGAGTACATGCCCAGGAGTACTGCATTCCTACTTTTTTTTTTTTTTTTTTTGAGAAATGAGCATGTTGATTTCAAAGGGAGCTTCAAAGGTTTACGTTTCTGGCAACAGTGCATTAGAAATCTCCTTTTCCCTCATCCACACCAGCATTTGTTGTCATTTGTATTCCTGGATGATGGTCATTTTGACAGGGGTGGGATAGAGCATTAAAGTAGTCTTAATCTGCACTTGTCCAATGGTTAAGATGTGGAACATTGAGTACTTTATGTAATTTAGATATCAGATATCAGTCCTTTATCAGATACATAGCTGGTCAAGAATTTTTCCAATTCTATAGTTTCCAGTTTCACACAGGTAATGGTTTTCTTTTGCTTATGTGTTTATTTGTTTTGTTTTGTAGATAATGCACATGCTGCAATGTGCTTGTATAGATCATAGGTCAGCTTGTAGAAGTCTGTCTGTTGATGCACATATAAGCTGATAACATTTCTTGTTGTAAATACAGCAATAATGAATATGAGTGTACAACTATCACTGTAATATGATATAGAGTCCTTTGGGTATGTTCCAAGACATGCAAGACCTAAACCATATGACCATTCAATTTCTATTCTATTTCTCTCTTTTTAACTATGCAGCTTTGGGGATCCAACACATGTCATCAAGCTTGGTAGTAACCTCATTTACTTACTGAACTATCTCACCAGATGTCATGAACTATTTCTAAATGATCTGAGTCTTTCGGGGATATTTTTAAGGATAATTTGTAAATCTCAGCTGTACAATGTTATTAGAAATTCTTTGGGGTCTGCAGAGACAACTTAGCACCTAAGAGTAATTACTGTTCTTGACAGGACCTGTTCAGCCCCCAACATCAACATAGATGGCTTACAACCACCATAACTGAAGCCCAGTGAGATCAGACACTTTTTCTCCAGTGGCCCAAAAACATACACATGAAAGCAAGAGAGAGACAGAGACAGAGAGAATAAATCCTTTTCAAAGAATTTTAAAATGCAAAGAAAAGGAAAAAAAGAGAAATGTGCTGCTTTTTTTCCTATGTGGAATTCTAGAAGCCAAATGAAATACAGCCTTAGAAATCTTCTGGCCTGATTATCATCTCATCCTTGCATAATTTACAATAGGAAAAAAGCCAGGAGCTGTAGATATATTCAGGATCTGTGGGCAGGCAGATATAAATGCACCAGTACTGGATTGGTTGGACCTGATTACAACAAAACAGAGCCTCAATTATGGTGTCTATTGTAGAAAAGATGATTAAAGGAACAGCAATCCCTTTTAGGATTCCCATTGACTTACCAGGTTTTGCCTTTTGCCTTTTGTCTCTGGCATTTTATGGCATTATTTCACTGTTTCATTCACAGTAATCTTCAGATCTTCTAGAGCCTCCTGTAGCACTTGCCATTCATTAAAGTCCCGGGAACACAATCCTTTGATTTTTCCTTTCAGTTCAGCGTGTTTCTTGTCAATCCTGTTCAGTTCAGCATGAATGCTCTGCTATGCCAATGTACCTGCTGAATTGCATGCACCCTCTAATTAAAACTTTAATAAGGTCTTTGAAGTTCTGTATCTCCCTCTCTGCTAAATAATACAGAATGAGCATATCAGCCTTTAACTATTCAAAGCACAAATAAGCCATTGCCATTTTCTCTTATTCAGATTTTTATCTGAATCCATGAAAGTGAGGATTAAATAATCTTTCTAACATACTGGATCTGACGAAGATGGACAGCAATGAGCTACAACAAGATCCAGTTGAGAATGGGCCATCATTGCTGTATCTCAGTCAGAATTATAATGTTTATCAATATATTTCATATACAACCATTTCCTTAAATACTAAAATGAGTGTTCAAATCAGAACCCTGCTTACCACTCATCCTGTTTATTCACGTGTATTTTTGTAGTGCCAGCACCATAGCAAATTTTTATTCACATTTTCTCAGTCCTCATAAACATTTTAATTAGAATTGCAAAAAAGGCAAACTGCTATAGATCACTTGCCAAAGCCCAAATCCAGAAAATAAAAACCATATGTTTCATATTGTACCATAAAGTTCCAACACTTGTTGTTCAACTCTTACAAATTTTCAGCTTTTACTTAAAAATGTCATATCTACTACACACTTCTCTTCCTTCAGAGAATATACTGTATTATAACTTACTGAGGGAAGAAAAGCAGTCAGCAATACTTGTTGGAAAATAAACCCATATGTCTTCTCTCCAGAATGTATCACAAGCTCAGACGGAAGTAGGGGTTAGAGAAATCTACCGGAAGGTAGTGAACAATCATTCTTTACTGTCCTATTCAAAGATGGTTCTTTGGTTGTTGTGCACTGATGAGCATGACAACATGTCCTTACAAAATTGCTAGGCAGTAATCATATCTTCTCATAATATTTTGGATATTTATGAGTAGTATGCCAAATCGAATTAGAATTAGAATAGGCCTCTTCAATGCAACATGATGCCACTTCTTAAGGACTGGTCAGCAATGGAAAGAGAATTCATTAAAAGAAATCCTATGGAATATTTTTCAAAGATATTTTACATCTGTACTAGAAAATTTTCACATTTATTTGGCTCATGTTCTGGCTGTCATAACATTAAGGCTAAATGTTATGTTTGGACACTGAGCTGAGAGGAAACACATGGATGCAGATGTGAGAAGTGTGGTATGTTCACTGAGGGATGTGCCTTGGGGGAGAGTAGTCACTTGCTTGTCTGTGAACAGAATCCAGTGTCTGCTAAGTTAGTAGACTGAAAACACGTATTGGGAAGCAAAACAGAATAAAATTGTTATCTGTGCTGATTAAACCCTCCAAAAATGGCAAGAGAAGATATATGCAGATAATTTTGTGTCTTTGTCTTGAACATTATCAGGAAAATATTTTATGTGTACTACATTATAACTTCATTTGAAAATAAAAAAGTAGTTTTTCCTGTAAGTTAGAATTGTCGGTGTTGTCTAAATGATCTGTCTAAAAGATCAGAATTTGAGTATTATCAGTGTCAATCACTTTGTTTTAAAAGGAAGCATAAAATCTGCAGGGGAGAAACACTAAGAGGCTAATTACAGAAGCTTTAGTGCAGACTTTCTGAGAAATTGTGTTCAATTTTTGAGATATTAAAACTGTTTAAAGATCAGACATTCATAGCAGAATGAGAAGAAAATTATATCTCAATATTACTTACATTATATGGTCAATAACATATTTCTCAGGAACATATTCATAAGTAATGCAGATTAATTTTAAAATTTGCCTTTCGTAAATATATGGTTTATTGTTATAATGTAGCATATTAAGTTTTCAGTTTGAATTTTCTGTTTCTAAGGGATAGACTATTATAACATTGCACAATTTAGAAAATTCTCTGAAAATTTATAGATGTATTAAGCAATATTTATTCATGTTATTGTTCAGCCCAAGGGCAATTCCATAGGCAAGAACTGGTCAATTGAGAAATATTAAAATTCCAAAGTATATGGGATGTTAATTTAAAAGGATACTGCGTCAAAGAAACCATGTTCATTTAATAGTATTGGAAGAATTATGTGATTGTGGTTTAATAGAAACCATCTTTCTCCTTTTGTAAATAAAGAAAATATATAATTACTTACAACAAAAGTGATACCTCCATTAAAAATTTTGAGAGAATGTTGTCAAATCATAGAGATACATTTTTAAACAAAGATTTAAAGTTTAAAGCAGATTAAATAAATTTATGTTTATTTCAAACCCAATAATTTATATTCCAGGATCCTTGGTGAGTTGACTGGCTCTTATGCAAAATTCTAGGGACCATAAGGAGTTTAAATTTTAAATTTTTAAGATTATGAATTACTTTAATGTACACAATGATTTTCCTTAGGATGAGACACAATATCAACACTAGAAATGCTTGTGTGGTATACTTATCAAGATGAAAGTTTAGATAGACTGATATCATATTACACGTCATTAAAATATCTCCTATAAGATATAGTTCAATAAAGTATAAAGTATTATCCCTATGTACATTTTAATAAAATCACTTTATTTGATTCCTGATTCTACTTTACCCCTGCAATAGAATCTGGCATCAGATGGTCTGTCATGAAAGAATGTATGTCTAAAGAAAGTTCTCAAGATGGAAATTCTTTCTTGCATCACTCAATGCAGGCCATCTGATGACAGATTCTATTATCCCATAACTAGAAATGGAATTACTGGTATTCTTATCACTTAACCTGAATGTTTATTTTAGGGGTAAAGGATATTTTATCCTAATACTAAGATGCTACTTTTCTGGCTGGTTTTGTGTCAATTTGATAGAAGCTAGAGCCATCAGAAAAGAAGGAGCCTCAGTTGAGAAAATGCCTCTGTAAAATTGTGCTCTAAGGCAATTTCTTAATTAGTGATTGATGGGGGAAGGTCCAACTAGTTGTCGGTGATGCCATCCCTGGGGTGGTGGTCCTTGGTGCTATAGAAAGGAGGGATGAGCAAACCATGTGAAGCAAGGCAGTAAGGAGCACTCCTCCATTGTCTCTGCATCATCTTCTGTCTTCAGGTTTCTTCCCTGCTTGAGTTCCTGTCCTGATTTTCTTTGTGATGAACAGCAATGTGGAAGTGTAAGCTGAATAAATAAATCCTTTCCTCCCCAACTTACATTTTGATCATGGTGTTTCATTGCAGCAATAGAAACCCTAAGACCACAGTCCCTTGGAATTTTCTTTCATGATGCAGGTGTCATTGAGCCCAACATTATTGTACCTTAAAGTACCCATTGCTAAGTCATTCTTAGTGAACCTCTCTTAAAAAGTCCTTGAAATGTAAAATATTTTAGAACAAATAAGCAATCAAAGTCTGAGAATTCCAGAGACATTTTAATCCTATAGAGGAGTTGCTACAGTCCAGGAATGATGCTTTACAGTTTGTTAGTAGACCACACAGGATTCCATATACATTTTATTTGTGGTTATGCATATTACAACAAAATACAAAGTCAGCACACTGAATAGCCCACAACCAACTAAATCCAGAAGAAACCAGGTTCAATCTTCCACAAGGCTTCCCCTATGAAGGCAGTGGAGATGTGTTTACTTACGCTATAAACAATGGTCACTACATATCTGAAATACAGCCTAGAGTGAAAACAATTAGAGCCCTGACTTCTCACCAACTGTGGGCCTTTTCTGAGATTTTTCAGAATATATACCACATGATTAAATTTTTGGTTACTAAAAAGAGTTGTCATAATTTTCAAATATTTATTAATTTTTATTTAATGTGCATGGGTGTTTTGCCTGCATGTGTGTCTGTTTACCACATGTTTGCAGTGCCTGCAGATGAAAGAATAAGGCAACAGATTTCCTGGAACTGGCATTACAGATGGTTATTGGCTGCCATGTGGGTACTGGGAACAAAACCCAGGTTGTCTGGAAGAACAACAAGCAAACTTAACCACTGAGTCATTTCTCCAGCTTCAAAATGTCTCCATTTTTAAAGACTGATAAATGACTCCTTACAAAACTAACATTTATGTTTTGTAAGTATATTATTGAAATATGAAAAATTAGTGACAATTACATGGAATAATCTTTGAGATTTGAGAAAAATATATAAATAAATATATATATATGTAGAGAGAGACAGAGACAGAAACAGAGACAAAGAGACAGAGACAGAAAGAGAGAGATAGAAAATAAAGATGCAGATATGTTTACATGTGCAAACACACACATGAAACATACACACACACACACACACACACACACACACACACACACACACACATACATATAAGCTCTCCAACTACTTAAAGTGAAGAAGGTTAAGAAATCTCTTAGAAGTAGTAAAAGATGTAAAACTGCTTTTACTTGTAGATTACAGAATAGTCTACCTCTTATGGTTTATAAAATAAGTCATAATAAAATTAGTGTGTTAGTAAGGATGGTTAATAATTTAACACTATAAAATACTGATATGCAACAATCTATAGGATTTTTTTATACAGAAGCAATCAGTATTTAGAAATTGATATCAGAAACAAATATCTTTTATAAGCAATTCAGTGGTAACAAAAAACACTAAAATATGAAAATGCTTTCAAGACTTTCACAGTGTAGATTCTGATGAACATTCCTTTAGAACTAGTAATTTTATTTCTGTAAAATCCTGCTGGAAATTTGAATGGAATTGCATTTAGTTCATAAATTAAGTTTGAATGCACAGACATATTTCAAATGCCAAATGCATCAGTCTTTGACACATAGCATATTTAACTTAGTATGGGTTTGTTTGTTTTAACAATTTTCAGAAATTAAACTACTTTATATGACCAATGAGTCTTAGCTCTACATATTTTATGTATGCCAATAATCAACATTAATGAGCTTCTTTCTACTCATAGTTTAATCTAGGAATGGATATTGGTTTGAGATAATCTTTCTGTATCTATTTTAATAATTCTTTTTCTATTTTCTGTAATGTGAAACATTTTACTGTTGATATAAATATTATTAATGCTGCATTTCTAAAAAATATTAATTTAAAAGCTATTATTTACATAGATTGCTGAAATCAGATTGCTAATATTTTTGTTATAGTCTTTGATCCATGTTCATCCAGAATATCATTTTCTTATAATGTATGTCTGCTTTTGGTATCAGAATAAAAAGTCATACATGTAAGTAGCTCATTATTTTGAAAAATACGAGCTTGAAATTTAAATTATTTTGTTCTATCTCTAGATCTTTAATTACCATGGCAATGTTATGATGTCTTATGTAAGGAAAATATTCTAGCAGTTCCGACAATATTTTAACCATTCAGCTTCGTCTTAAAAACAAGAAAATATAGATAGTTGTGAATTCTAAGAGGATTTTTTTCCTGTTTATTTTTATTGATACCAGAAAGTGTAATAGAATGCTGAAATAATCTATAAAAAATAAGAAAAAAATAGTTTGTTATTCTAGATTAATTTTTACTTATAAAACTTTGATGTCATCAAAGAAGAAGAATAATTAGCCCAAGTCTTTCAATTTTACTCACTTGTTGTAACCCTTTAGCTCCTTTTTAAAGATATCATTGCTAAGGTTAAAATTTAAACTGTATATGGAATAATGCAACACTTAAGCTTTTCTTCTGGTTGATGATTTGGATCACTATCATGTTAGCCAATGTTGCTTATTGTCTAACAGTTTACATTCAGGAGGCAACTAGCTAAAGTGCCTCAGTTTCCTGTTTGAAATGAGCATTCGCTATCTTTCTGTTAGGATGATAAGAATGAATTTGTTAAATGAAATTTGCTAAATGAAAATTTGCTAAATATAACAGCATATTTTCCATAGAATTTCAAAATAGTGACTTTTAAGAGTATAAAGAAATTGAACCACAGCTTTTAAAATTCCAAAATACATGTATGTGTCTATATGTCTTAAGTACGAATCATTTATGGTGTCACAACAATATATCTTCTTGTATAAAGGGCTTACTGAATTTCTATAAAAGCATTAATTTACCATGTAAATTGAAATATTAGACAAGAACTTGCTGTTATCCTTGAATAAGAATGGCAGCATAGCTTCATATATTTGAATGCTTAGTCATCAGCAAGTGGTACTACTTGAGGAAGAGTGGGGTGAGGTATTGTTGGAGGTAGTATATGACTGAGGGTGGAGTTTGAGGTTTCAAAAGCCCAAGATAGACTCAGTGTCTTTCTCTCTTCCTACTGTCTGTGGATCCAGGTGTACAACTCTTAGCTACTTCTTCAGCACCATGTTTGCCGGTGTGCTGCAATGTTTCACACCATGATGATAATGGACTAAGCCTATGAAACTGTAAGCAAGAATGCTGTCTTTTATAAGAGTTGCCATGGTCATGGTGTCTCTTGACAGTAATATAACACTGACTAAGACACATGAGAAAGGTACATTATCAAATGCCAGTGAAACACTGGGATTAGAGACCAAGTGTAACTGAATAGTGAAGGACTGATTAAAATGAGACTGTGTAGATTCAGAAAAAGAAAGATAAATCAGTCAAACTGAGTATATATGCAAAGATTAATGTATAATATAGAAGACACATGAGTATTCTTAGAATAAAGAAAGAAACTAAGAAATAAGATACTTCAAATGACAAAGAAGTGAGATTTTAGGCTGTGATGTGCCATGCTTTTGCCTGTGTGACTGCAGGTGAATGCATCATGCTGAAGCCTCCCCAGAAGATTGATCTGCCAAATCAATGTAGCATTAGGTTGAAATTCCTAAGCTCAAATCATTTTCTTTTGATGTTTTGTTGTTGTTGTTAAATTTTTGATATGCAAGAAAATGCTAAACACAGTAATATTATAAATATCTTGGGATAATAATTATGGAAAACCACAGCATTCTGAGGAAAGCATCACACAGTCTCTCAGAGTGTCAAACTTGTTATATTCTCATGCTGGAAGACTGCCTTCTGCTTTAGATCTACAGAAATGGCTCCAGGTCACTTAATCACAGAATGCTGACAATAAACACAAAATCTGTTTCATATTTAAATTTGTAAAAATGCAGTATTTTACTTTGTAAAAATATCTGTTCATGATACCTAGCATGTGTCAAAATCATGTTGTTCACCTATCTTTTCCTCTCCGAATAATCTTACTTAAAAATGTTTATCTTTACTATTTGCAAAATTTCAGTTTGGGGAGAGTCAAAGCAATGTTAATTGCAATATATATGAGTAATGTAACCAACAAACAAAACTTAGTAAAAGATAATTGCATAAATTTCATTTGCTTTGTTTGATGTACTACTATTTCTTTTAAAAATTGGTGAGGTTTTCATTTGTAAAGAATTATATCTAAAACAAATGTGATGCATATTTGACATTTTTCCAGTCCCAGTTATTCCACCCATGTCATATTTGAAAGATGAGTCCTTCACCTTCACTTATTTTTAAGAGAAAAACTCTATTTTGTAGCAAGAGATCAGCACATTCAGCACAGTAGTTGGCATCCCCATGTTGGCCAAGGTAATTGGAAGCCCTTTCAGTTATCTGTTTTGTCACAGTGGGTTTCCAGAGACATTGAATCAATAGCACAAAGAAACTCGACATCCAGGTATTACTTTTCATAGTAAACCCACAATGGGGCATGCTCTTCCTTGTCTCTTATGTGATATTTCTGATTTGCCTGATGTTCCTGTAATCCAACACTCCATGTCTGGATGCAAATCAACTGTGAATCACATCTGCTTATTCTGCTGTAGTATTCCTCAGTGAAGAGTTCATAAACAATCTCTATGAAATAATTTAAAAATATAGATTGAGGGAAGATGATCAATACAACAGAATTAAGAATTAATTGCCTTTGCATCTGTCTAATGATTCAAGTCATCTGATCATGTGATGAGTATCAGTTCCCAGGTCAAAGTCGGGAGAATTTCTAAAATAGAACAATGGTATAATGAAGAGCATGGATCAACCCAAATTTCCTTTTGAACTTGCTAGAAACTTCACATCGCTCTGTTATTTGTTGTAAGCAGTTATGTCATTTGATTTGTTGAAGTCTAAGTTATTACTTACAGATTTTCTGTTTTCAGGCCTATGAAACAGGATTTTCTCCCCTTTAGTTTTATCTAAAAGTAGGAAAAATCAAGTTTATGAGTTAACTAAATGGATGAGAGTACCATCATCCAATGTGAGAGGTATTAGCTCCCAAGTATAAGGTCTTTTTAAAAATTGCTATCATGAAAAAATACAAATGTCCCTTGCCAAAAGTGAGAATGTTACATTTTGAAAACATTGTGGGGAGAGGGAAAATTGGCTTCTTTTTTAATTGGCAAGTGTTCGAGTTGGGGTTTGTTACATTGTTTGTTCATTTCTATGGATCTCAGTCTTTAATGAGTCTTTAATGTGGAAAAATATGCTTGGTAAATCATCTATTATCTCTTCTTGTTAATTTATCTCAATAAAATTCCATTGGAAATGAAAGAAAATATTGTGATAAACTACTATACAATCAAACAAATATTTCAGTGTCGTGAGAACCATGCAAAGCTCCAGGATTGTATACTCCTAGTGAACTCACTAACATTAAGGACTCCAGTGTTTCCATAGAAACCACAACCCTGTTTTCACAGGTACTTGATATAATTTTTAGCCATTGTACTAGTCATTTTTACTACTCATCCTTAGAACCAATGTAAATAACTTTATCAATAATGTCCACCAGTGTAATATTTAAGAAATTCTATGATGGATGGATCATGGATTAGATCATCTGAAAGAGCGGTGGGGGGGGCAATAAATCATTTCGGTCATGTAATGGTCACTCCTATAATCTGCACCCATAAAACGTTTGAAATTGGAGACATCCAATATATAATCAGAATTGTCAGTAAATCTCCATAGCTCCTTCAACATATTCTTAGGATAAAGAGATAAGAGAAACACAATGTGGTGGGATTTGCTGTTCACATGTCTTTCCCTTGGATAATATTTTCCCCATGACTGGTTATTTGATTGCAGTGGCTGGAGTGTCTGAGGTATAGGTGAATAGAAATTTTCCATGATAAACATATGGCATGTATAGTTATAATATATACTGAATTATGACTTTCAGATATATTATAATTTGAAATATAAACATATAAGTAAATTTTAAAAAGGGATCATAAAAGAATTTATCTTGGTATCTATGTGATGGTTCAAGTTAGATAAGACAAAAACCTTAAAAACCATTTTAAAATAAATATTTAAATGCATTAGAACAGTTTATAAATTAGCCTATATGTAATTTTAAGATTAAATAAAATTGTTTGAAATTTAAAATCCAGCTATCTAATAATAAAAAATTATTCTCAACTTAACCTACTTGTGCTCAAATTAAGGAAAACCAAACTATATAAGCTAATGTTATCATGTTATGAGAAAAGAAGATATTTTGGTGGTGTGATTTATCTACTAATGTCCTCTACTTTTCTAAGTAATCTGTAGTATATATTAAATATACCAAGCCAGGTAGTCAGATGTGCTGACTCTTTTAATCCCAATACTTGGGAAGTGAAAACAAGAAGATCCAGGGCACAAAGTCACTGACAGCTAAGTAGTGAGTTTGAGGTCAGTCTGGATTATGTGAGACCCTATCTCTCCATCTCCACTAAAAAAGTATTTATGATATAATGTATACATACATATATATATATAATATTCATATGATGAACAAAAAGCATAACATATTATTTACCCACTAAATACTTTAATTATACATTTGTGAATTTACAAATAATGTTTGAGGCAAAGTTTGCAATTTCTTTTATGTGTATCTGTATTTTTGTTAGGAATGAGTTCACATAATTTAAAAATAATTTTCAGGAACATATTAAAATACTGTTGAAAATATAAATATATTAATAGAATTCACTCAAAGAATAGGAATGTATTCAAGAGAAATCTATTATGGTAATACCCAAAGTGTCAGCATACTTAGATTCACTGATTTGGATAAATATGTAAGAGGAGAGCCAATCATTCCCCATGTACAATGGAAAATTCATGATTTTAGCTTTTATAATGGATGGGGTCCTGTAATTCATATTGTAACAATGCATATTTCTTTTAGCAGTAAATATTCCAAGTTATAAAGATGCATACAACTTTATTTGGTTACATAATCACAATGAAAAGTATAGGTATTCTGAGGAAAAAGCATGAGCTCATTTCAGGTGACTTTATTGTTTTCTATTAGAGACTATAAAATTTTTCAGAAAGGAAGAAATAATTCTTATATATATAAATAATACACAAAAGTCTGCTACATATTGCCTGGAATATCTTTGCTGGATAATGAGTACATAGTGGTTAATTTATATGAAGTGTCAAGAGAGCATCTGTAATTTTACTAGCACATTTTACATACTATTTCTTGCCTTTAGAACATAAAACATCATACTTACTACCATAAGCTGAGTTTCGCCTAAAAAGCTGATACTTCAGTGTAACTCGTTTGCCACATTCTTTCTAAATAGCATTTCCTTTGCCTTGCTTTTGAGTCGTAAGTAGACACTGTGGTTGCACCTATCTCCAGGTTCAGATTGTCTAGGCATTAAAATTGGGATTAGATATTGCCTTCATATTAGTGTTAACAGATTCTGAGGCTTTTGAAACTTAAATATTTTAATATCTTAATTAGATTTTAATACTTTAGAATTTATGTGGTTTCTATAATATTACATGTACAGAAAATAAGAAAGGTAAAAAATGTATAATGTGTACATTTCACATTTTCATGATATATATATTTAGTTGATAAGTGTTGAGGAGAACAAGCCGAAAGCTTCAAGGAGGGTACAGATGTTAATGTAGATTTTGCAGTTTTAGACTGAATTGATACAGTAGTGATGGCACATGGATAAATACCAAGCCAGAGTAAAGGGAAAAACTTGTGGGATATGGGAAGAAATGATATTCTAATAATAGGATGCACTAGTAAAATGGATTTGAGGGTGAAGCATTCTCAAGATGTTCAATGATGAGAAGGCCAATGCTGCTTGATCAATATGAACAAAGGTAAATAGTAAAACATAGTATTACTGAAAAAATAAGAAGTAAATAAGGTAAGATCAGCATTCTGAACGAATTTTACTGGTCTTTCATTTACTTTTACTCTCAGCTAATCCTTGACTTGGGATCTTTGTCTCTCCTTCCAGTCACTGCCATTTTAATCATTGTTGAAGTAATATTTTTCTATAATGGTGTCACAATAAATTTCGTTTCAGATCATAACCAGGAAATTAAAATAATCAGTGAAAAATCAAGAAAACTGATATAAATTTAATATGGAGAAAATATTAATACATGTATTTTACAAATAACAACACTGCTTGTACTACTTATGCTTCAGTATTTACACCTCCCAAAATTTATTCTCCTTGAAAGTAAGAACAATTGAATTTTTAAAGTTGAAAAACTATATATATATATATATATATATATATATATATATATATATAAATAGATAGATACAGTGTTGCAACTTTATCATGAAATAAATAAGTGTTTATCCCATTTGTAAATGAAAATATTGGACTCATTATTCCTGGATCGTAAAGCCCTAGAAATTACTTACTGCTAGGATAAAATTAATAGGTACAAAGGAAGCATTAAAATGGTTCACAATGGGGGGCTGATTTTCAAATTGCACTCAAATAATGAAATGATTTTTAAAGGAGGAAAAAAAACTTAGATTTATTCTAATGCTGACAAGGGAAGAAGTTAATAGTAAAATACAGAGTTGATGCCAAGCTAAGGGTGGGTATTAAAGCACCAAGTAAGAAGCAAAACAAATGCAGGGGTTAATGAACATCACAGATCAGGCATATTACAAAAGAATGAGGGGGAAATACATCTTTCTGTGAAAATCAGTTGTGATAAACTATAGACGGACTGGGGATTTGTTATATGTGGATAGTAGGTATGTGATAACACATACCTTCAACTTCAATCCAGGGCAGAATGAGATGAGAATAGCAGAGAAATGATGGAGGAATCATGAAAGAATAGTTAGCTGCTTAACTATGTGGTGAATGAACTGACTGACTTAGCTTGCAGAAATAGGAGCTGAAAGTAGAATTCCTTTAGCCTTCATCATGGAAGTATATATTTTTTTCCTTTTCTTTCTTTTTTTTTCTATTTTGCTTTTATTGAAAATGGATTGTTTTCACAGAATATATTCTGATTATGGTTCCCCTCCACGACTCCGCCCAGATCCTGCCCTGCTACCTGAATCCATCTGTATCTCCTTAGAAAACAAACTGCCATGCTTAGTTGATTTGGTGGGACATGCTCTCCTGCTGTGCTCACATGGCCTTACAGAGACTGAGGCTGCAAGTACAGGGCCTGCATGTGTCTGCACCATATCCACTGGATATGTGTTATAGCCGTTAGCTTGGTGTTTTCGTGGGACTCCTAACAGTGAGAGTGAGGGTATCTGACTCTGACTCTTTTGCCTCATCTTGGGACTCTTTTCCTCCTATTGGTTTGCCGTATCCAGCCTTGATATGAGGGCTTTCCTCTTGTCTTACTGTAGCTTTGTCCTGTTTGGCTCTCATCTCTTGGAGGTCTGCTCTTTTCTGAAGAGGAAACAGAAAGGGAGTGGGTCTGGGGGAGAGGGGAGGTGGGAAGAGCTGGGAGGAATGGAGGGAGGGGAATCTGTGGTTGGGATGTATTGTGTGAGAGAAGAATCTATTTTCAATAAAAATATATATATAAGCTTATTAAAAAAGAAAAAGAAAATAAACAGGCATCTAAAGAAGAAATAAAAACATTACAAAACATAAACAAGCATAATAGGACAAAACAAACCAAACAAGAAAAGAGCCGAAGAAAAAGTACAAGAAAGACATATAGACTCAGTGACACACATATTCAAACACACATGAACCCCATAAACACTCAAAAAATAAATGGAATGCTGACAACATTATGAGACAAAATACTTCCAAAGATGGTGTTCAGTTCATTTTGGGTTAGCCATAAACTTCTGAGCATGGTTGCATGCCCAGTGAGACTCTAGTTGTAGAAAACTAATTTTAATTTGCAAGTGGTTATACATTGGGAATTGCTTGTGGGTTTGCTGTGTGGGCTTGTATCCACCTCTCTCCGTGTTGGGATCTCATTTGATGCAGACCCATGTAAGCCCTGTGCATGGTATCTAAGACTCTGTGAGAGCACATGCGCCTTGGCCCTACTGTGTTTAGAGGCCTTGTTTCCTTAGTGTACTCCATCCCCTCTAACTCTGAGCATCTCCTGCCTTCTCTCCTGCACGGCTCCCTGATCTGTTAAGGGAAGGATTTTGATGGAGACATCCCATCTAGTACTGAGTGCTCTGAGGTTTCTTATTCTCTGCATATTGTCTGGGTATGGGTTTCTGTATTTTTTTCCCATCTACTGCAGGAGGAAGCTTCTCTGATAATGGCTGAACAAATACTGATCTATGCATATAGCAGAACATCACTAGGAGTCATTTTATGGCTGTGTTCTTTTAGCACACTGGTTCTCAACCTCCCTAATGCTGCTACCCTTTAATACAGATCCTCATGTTCTAGTGACCCTCAACCAAAAAATTATTTTGTCGCTACTTCATAACTGTAATGTTGCTACTATTATGAATCATGATGCAAATATTTTATATGTGGGGTATCTGATATGTGACCCCCAAAGGGGTTGCAACCCACAGGCTGAGAAACATTGATGTTTAGCAGAACAGTAGTATTTGGATTGTCCCTGAGATTCTGGCTAATCTGGTCTCGGTTTTTTGACTACCCAAGAATTGGTGGTGGGTTCCATCATATGGAGTGAGCCTGCAATCCAATGAGATATTTGTTGGTTACTCCTACAAACTTTGTGCCAGTATTGCGCTAGAACCTCTTGCATGCCGTTCATCATTGTAATGAAAAGAATCTGTAACTGGGTTAATGTTTGCTTTCTGCTTTGGTAGAGTGCACAGTAGCTACTTGTACCAAGCACACTAGCCTGTAGGGGTGAAGGCTCTAGCTAAGCCCCCAACTCAAATTATCTGTTTCCATTGAGTTGTGTAGGTCTAGGTAGACTCAGAAATAGGGTCCTACCATCAGTTTGTCCACAGCAACCTACATGTTTGGTAACAGGGTTGTGTCAGGGTTTCCACAAGATCCCTTTCACCAACATCTCGATAGATGTACCCCATTCCAAGTACTGAAGCTTCATTTGGTGATGTGAGGTGTCTAGCTGGGGATCTGTCCTTACCAATATTTGGCAATTTAATCTAGATCACCTTCATGCATATGTATGTACGCATGTAAGTAATTTAGGAAGGTTATACCACATTAGGTTTCCATGTGACTCCTCAGATGGCCCTTAATTTTAGCTGTCCCTCCTTATATTCCTTCCCTTGTCCTCATCTTCCCTCCCCCATCTCTACTTTCTTGACTTTTCCTTCCATTCCTGTTCCCCTCCCCTGCCTCTGTCCATCAATATCTGTTCTATTCCATTCCCTAGGGAGTCATTTCTTCCTCTTAGTCTCTTATTGTTTACCTAACCTCTATGGTTATATGGATTATAAAGTACTTATTGAAGATATAACAGCTAGCATCTACATATAAGTGCATTCATAACATATTTTTATTTCTGGGTCTGGGTTACCTCATTCAGAATGATTTTCTGTTTTGTTTCATTTTCTGTTTGTTTGATTTTTTTCTAGCTGTATCCATTTACCTGCAATTTTCATAATTTTGTTTTATTAGCAGCTGAGTAATATTCCATTCTGTTACTAATTTTTTCATTCTTCTTCCTCAGCTACTCCAAGATCTTCCCCATCCCAACCCAACTACATGTTTTCTTTCTTCCAAAGACAGAAAACAATAAATAGAACAAAATCAAAGCAAGCAATCAATAAAAAAGTCCAAAATGTGCCGGGCGTTGGTGGCGCACGCCTTTAATCCCAGCACTCGGGAGGCAGAGGTAGGCGGATCTCTGTGAGTTCGAGGCCAGCCTGGGCTACCAAGTGAGCTCCAGGAAAGGCGCAAAGCTACACAGAGAAACCCTGTCTCGAAAAACCAAAAAAAAAAAAAAAGTCCAAAATGATTAAACATATCAAAACCAAAAGATTATAAACAGCGATGAAAACTAAACCTTGAAGCCCATTCTTATATTGACCAACTACTCCTGGAATGGGACCTGTGTTGTGGAATATTAATTTCAAATGTGTTACATTCATTTATGTGGAATATTTGTTTAATGATGAAAAGACATGTTCCACTCTTTTATGTTGCATTTGTTTAGCTCTGTATAGCATCTTGTTTTGCCTGCCTCAAATACCTGATAGGTCTAATAAAGACTTGAATGGCCAATAGCTAGGTAGGAGAAAGGATAGGAGGGGTGGCATGCAGAGAAACTAAATAGGAGGAGAAATCTAGGAAAGAGCAGAGCGAGGAGAGAGAAAAAAAAGAAGAACAGGATGCCAGGGTCCAGTCACCCAACCACACAGCCAGCTACAGAGTAAGAAGGGATGAAACATCTATAGAATAAAGAAAGGAAAAAAGCTCAGGCGCAAAATGTAGAAGAAGAGAAACTAGTTAATTTAAGTTAGAAAAACTGGCTAGAAACAAGCCAAGCTAAGACTGGGCATTCATAAGTAAGAATATGTCTCAGTGTATTTACTTGGGAGCTTGGTGGCAGGCCCCCCGAGAGTTAAAAACAAACAAAAATCAAACAAACAAACAAACAAACAAACAAACAAAAAATCCTACAGACCTGCCTCAAAGTGTGGTTGATATAACCACTGACAGTCCATTGGGGGGGAGGGAATTGATTTTTTTTTCCTTTCCTAGCAGGTATCAAATGCAAATAGATTTCTGGTTATGTGTGGAACTCCACTTTTTGTTCTCCAAGCTGATATTGTCTGCTTGGTAGCTGTGCGGGTGTTGTATGAGTTGCCACAGTCTCTGTGATTTCACAAATCTATCAGTCCTGTTGCGTATGGATTATGCGGTTTCCTTGTAGTTATAGACCACCTTTGGCTCTTAGAATTTTTCTGCCTTCAATACCGCATGGATCCAGGAGACTTGGAGAAGGGATGTAGGAGTTGATAAAGATATTCCACTCAGGGTTGCATGGTCCAAAGTCTATCACTCTCTGCATGTTATTCAGTTGTGAGTTCCTACGTTCATTTCCATCTACTGCTAAAGAAAACTTCTCTGACGAATGTTAAGGAAGTCACTGATCTATGAGTATACCAGTATATCACTAGGAATCATTTTCTTGCTATGTTCCTTTAGCAGAATGATTGTAGCAGGCTTTCCTGTATAAACTTCACGTCTAAAGTGGCCATGAACCTGAGACTTGAAGTATATTCTTATGTGCTGCAGTAATTTTGCATCCTGCTGAATGATCATTTTTAAGTGAATGTTAACTTTACTATTTGGGTTGTGATTTAATAAATGAACTTGACTTCATTTAAAACCTTGAATATAAAAGCCCTTCTTTCTGTTCTTATTTAAAGTGTTCTACTTTGTGTTTTCTACACTTGTCAATACAACCAAGATTCAGGTTTTCAGAATGAAGGCAATAAAAAGGCTTTTTTATTTTAACAGTACTACAATACTGTAGATTTTATCCTTTTCCAAAAACATTCATTTTCAAATGAGCAATCATTTTGAATTACATGCAGATAGTCTAGCTTCATTATATCCTGTTTATGAGTCGGGTAGCACATATCATTATAGCTATTTCCATTAAGGGCTTTGTTAATGAATAAAGGATTGAATGACATATTGTGTATAATGTTCTATGGTTTTCTTATGAAAATAACTAAAGATATAATAATTTCTATGATCTTTTTTGAATAATTGCTTTTCAGAAAATTTTCAGTTGGTGGGCATGGTCGTGCACACCTGTATTCCAGTACCTCAGTTGTACAGGGAGAAGGATTCAGTGTTGAAGGGCAGATTAGCAACTTAGAATTTTCAAAGACAGCCTGCATGACATGATCTATCACTTGGGAAAAAGAAAGAAGGAATGAATAAAAGAAAGAAACAAAGAAACAAAGAAAGAAAGAAAGAAAGAAAGAAAGAAAGAAAGGGAGGAAGAAAGGGAGGAAGAAGGAAAGAAGCAAGTTGTCAATTATTTTATATGAACATGTGAAAATAAATAATCCTCCATTTTCTGTCATCCAAGAATGAAACTTTAAAAATCTTGAATTGAAATAAAACATTTATTTTCATAATTTTCTATAAGGTGCTGTCAGGAGGATCTTTCACACCAGCTCAGGCACACATACTGCATGAGACCATCTGACTTTCAAAGCTATACAACCCATATTCTTGGAAATAAAATTTGCTTTTACCCCCAAATTAATCTGCTCAGATAAACATTGGTTTTTTTCTGTTACTCATATGAGAACATATTTGTACAATTTTTTTCAATGAGTAATCTTTATTCCCTGGAGAAAGTTGGTCATTAGGTGTTTATAGGATTGCCTAGCAGAATTTCAGAGGTAATTGTAGTTTAGTTGGCTTTCATAGTTCCTAAGGCACATCTGGCATCTTGAACATCTAAAATCTCTGTCTTCCTATAGGCTGATTCTGGGGCATCTTAAAGTATCTCCACCTAGTATTACAGCCCATAAACCTACTTTTAGCATAAAAAAAAATCACCAGTTTTATCAGAAACTAGGCAATGTTGATGCTGTAGTTATACTAGGGACAGGCTATCATCCTATTACTAGGTAATGGTATTTTATTATCTCTGTGACTTGAACCTTCTGTGTGTAAAATCAGTTCCCTTCAAGATCCCCATATGCATTTCCGTAAGATTGGGCCAAAGAGCAAATTAGAGGAACCACTCATTTTTAAGTTCTAAAGCATTTTGTCTTACTGGTGATTACTGAATTAATTCAAATGACTTCATAGTTTCATGTTTAATCAAAACTAATAAATTCATCACCACTGCACTGATTTGTGTGATTAGAATGAAAAAGGTCACTTTCATCATTTTTCACCTCTTTTAATCTTGCTTTCTCCTTTGAAAAGAATAGACTGGATGCATCTTGAAAAGACATTTCTTTTTCCTGTATTATGTGAATCAATTTGATTCCTTATGAAGAGGGTTTGCTTAGCTTTTCAATGTACTTTAAATGGATGTCATACAAGGTGCATCCAGTGTATCTATTTTCTCCAAAAGACTGTCCTATGGAAGATTTGCATACAGTCCCCTTAGAGCATTGGGAACATACCAGTTATCATATCTGACAGTAATTCTAAATTATTTCTTTTTTTGTGTGACTATTTCTGTTCTTCCCATTGACTCTAAATTTGCTAAAAGACTGTTCTACATGTTTATATTGTTTCTGAATAATGAAGTGATAGTACTTTGCTTTAGCTGAATCAAATTTATTTGGTAAATGACTGAAATGACTACATTATACAACAGGGTTGTTAACCTATTTATATTTTATTCTCTACATCTGGTTTTCATGGTGCCAAAAACTATTGCATTTCTATGTCAGCAATCTGTTATACTACATAAAACAATGGGAAAGGGTAAAAAGCTAAAATGCTTGTTTTGTTGTTTTGTTGTTACAAAAATGAGAAAAGAAAAACTAATTCATGCTATCTTACTTTTAACATTTTCTATTGTTGCTATATAACACATGACCAAGAAATTTGACAACTTCAAATAGGACTCACATAGTTTCATCTATTTGAGTAGTTCGTAAGTCTGAAGTGTGTCTCAATGGGATAAAATCAAGATGCTAAAAAGACTGTATATTTTCTAAGAAACAATGAAAATGTTCATTACCTTTCCTTCTGAGCTCCTCAAAGCCAGTCATATTTCTTAAGTTTTAGACCTTTGTCTGTAACTTCAAGGTCCATAATTCTGATATGAATCCTATTCCTGGTGTCCTCTTTCTGGGCTTACACTTTTCTGTGTCTCTCTTTTACTTTTGGAATTTAAGAATGTTAAAATGAGATTGCATTCAACTTGATAACACAACATAGTTGTGTAGCATGAGTCTTAAAAGTTCTTTTTAATAGAAATCAAACCTGAGCCAGGTATTGGGGTGAACACTGGAAGATCAGAGAGACAGAACGAACCACAACTATCTCACCTCGCGGGATCCTCAGCTGGTCTTGTTTCCTCAGACTGGAGGCCTCTGAGTCTTCATCCAGAATGGGTCTCAGCTGAACTGCTGCTAGAAGCCTGAATGCTTAACCAGGCCAAATGCCTACCCAGGCCAAATGCCTCTCCAGGACAAATGCCTCTAGTTTCTGGTCCTCACGCCTTATATACCTTTCTGCTTTCTACCACCACTCCCTGGGATTAAAGGCTGGCTTTCTGGGATTAAAGGCGTGGGTCACCATGCTTGGGTGTATCCTTGAACACATGGATTTCTGCCTCTGGAATGCTAGGATTAAAGGTGTATGCTACCACTGCCTATCCTCTATGTTTAATATTGTGGCTGTTCTGTCTCTGACCCCAGATAAGTTTATTAAGGTACACAATATTTTGGGGAACTCAATACCACCACATAGTTGTCCCATCTCAAGCTCTTTATTTAACTAGAGATGCAAAGTCTCTTTACAATTTAAGTACACATGCTCATGAGTCCAAGAATCAGTACATAGACATATTCAAACTATTATTGTTTTGTCCAATAAACTCCAGGACAACATTTAATGTAACAGACTTGAATCAGAAATACTTTTCTTAAATATCAGACCTTCTATCCTTGGTTCCTGGACACATTTATTTTACTCGTTGTAGAGATGAAACAATGTATTATTATTGATTTAGGATGTTTTAGCATTCTGTAGCATAATGTTACAACTTTAAATGGTATCATTTCTGATCAATACCTGATTTGTATATTTCAAAGTATATTTATTTATTTATTTATTTATTTATTTTATTTTACAATACCATTCAGTTCTACATATCAGCCACAGATTCCCCTGTTCTCCCCCCTCCTGTCCACCCTCCCCTTCACCCCATCCCACCCCGCATTCCCACCTCCTCCAGGGCAAAGCCTCCCCCGAGGACAGAGATCAACCTGGTAGACTCAGTCCAGGCAGTGCCAGTCCCCTCCTCCCAGGCCGAGGCTGCATAAGCCCCAGGTTTCAAACAGCCAACTCATGCAATGAGCACAGGACCGGGTCCCACTGCCTGGATGCCTCCCAAACAGATCAAGCTAATCAACTGTCTCACTTATCCAGAGGGCCTGATTCAGTTGGGGGCCCCTCAGCCATTGGTTCATAGTTCATGTGTTTCCATTCATTTGGCTATTTGTCCCTCTGCTTTATCCAACCTTGGTCTCAACAATTCTCGCTCATATAGACCCTCCTCTTTCTCGCTAATTGGACTCCCGGAGCTCCACCAGGGGCCTAGCCGTGGATCTCTGCTTCCAGATCTCTCAGTCGTTGGATGGGGTTTCTAGCATGACAATTAGGGTGTTTGGCCATCCTATCACCAGAATGGGTCAGTTCGGGCTGTCTCTCAACCATTGCCAGCAGTCTATTGTGGAGGTATCTTTGTGAAAATTGCTGTTTTATTCCTTAGAATTTTGATTGTGAACATGTAGTTTGAATAATGGATTCTATGGTTAGATGCCCAATGCATGGCTTCTTTGTTGTAAAGTATAAGCAACCTATTTCAGCTGTTGTTCCCATGTGACAGTATTCAGTATTGTGATACTCAATAAGTTGTACTGTGTGAGGTTTCATTGAAATGAAACCAATCACCCTTATGAGGTGGGGGTGAAATGATGTGATCAATTTGATACTTATCTATGGTATATACCTCTAATTTTGTCCTATTTGCTTATGTTGCTTGAAGGTAGAACATTCAAAAAGTGCATATGTAGAAATATAGTATGAGAAAGCCTGTGTGTTGGGATTGTACAATGCCTCCATCATGATGACTGGATGAACTTGTATGCCAACTTTGATGGTTAATGCTTGTTAATAACATGTGGTTATGTATAAAAAAATCTAAGTAAAAATTCTCTTAATATATGTGTGTAAGATTTTCTGGAATAGGTTAACTAAAGTGGGGGAATTCACACTAAATGTGGAAAACAACATTCAATGAGCCAGGGTTCCAGGCTGAATAAAAAAGAGGAAGAAAGCTAAGCACCAACTTTGTTGTCTCTGTCCTTCTTGCAGACGTAACGCAATCAACCACATCTGACTCCAGCTCTCATGACTTCCCTGCCATGATGGACTGGACACTCACACTGTGAACAGTAACCAACCCCTCTTTTCTTAAATTGTTTTTGCCAGGTATTTTGTCTCAGAAATGTGAGAAAAAAAGAAAACTATTGCAGAATATGAGCATCACGAGAGGGGTGTTGATTTGGTAAACCTGACCAAGAGGCTCCTAGACTTTAAGAAAGAACTTGTTGGTAGGGGTTATGTTAGAGTTTGAAGCTGTAGACTTAAGTCCCACAATGCTGGAGGCAGACTTTATTTAACCATTCTGCTGAGAGAGTTTGGAAGGAGGCTATATGAAAGAAGTGTGAATAGTGTGAATGGAAGACCATCCTGTGATTTTTTCAGAGAATGACAAGGACTCTCTTGTTTGTTTGAATTATCCTCTGACAAAGAACAAAGTTGAATTCTACTCATGTCCTGAGAATTTGAATGTGATTGAATTCCAAAGTAATGGACTAATTCTTTTAGCAGGGCGAATTTCAGAACAGTTTAAGATTCAAGCTGTGCCTTTGTTACTGCTCACTGCTCTCATCTAAATTTAAAGTGAGACTTAAGGAGACAGAAGAAAGACATGCAAAATATGTGGTTAATCAAAGGGAATGTTTGAGTTTAAGATTACAGACAAGATATGTTGAAAAATAACTATAATTGTGAAAGGGGTTAGCAACATTGAAGAGAAACCTTGTGTTCTGTACTGGCTCAACAACAAAGGTGCTTGGAGGGAAAGATAACTTCATTTTATGAGAATACCAAAACTTGAAAGTAGCCTAAATTAAGGCTGCCACTCAAAGTTTTCCCTTCTTGAAAGTAGCTGAACACAGAAGCTGACTCAACTTGCCCAAATGGAACATTCTCCATGACAGTCATGCACCAGAACTTTTCAGTTTCCTCCAGTTGGTAGACATTTTGTAGGCATGAAATAGTTAAAACTGGTGTTCATAGAGTTCCGACCACAGTTTCAGAGAATCCCTGAGGACAAACTACGTTAAGCAGGATCAGAAACCCTGCAAGGAGCCATAGCCATAGGAGGCCATCGCATAAAGCTACAAGGGTAAAGTCAAAATATTAGTGGATTACCAGAATGTTGGGTTACAAGGACCATGTGATCTCTCCTGAGAAAGCTGATTCTACAAAGTGTAGAATCAAGAAAAAGGCTGTGTGTGCAGCAGGCAGCAGAGCTGAGAAGGAGCTATATAAGCATTTTGGATTAGAAATGATACTATGGACATAGAATTGCAAGATTTGATGTTTTTCTTACTTGGTTTTTCTTACTTTGGTTTTGCTCTGAACTGATATTCTCTCAATATATATTCCTTTCACTGTGAATGAGGATACTTATTTTGGATTGTTGCATGATAAAAATATGAAATATGCTTTTTGATGTTCAGAATTTTCTGAGTCTCTAGGGATTCTGAACTCATTCTTTAAATAGAGGTGGAATTATTAAAGACTATGGGGATGTTTCAAATTTAGAATAAGTATATTTTGCATTATAAAATGACCACGGCTTCTATGTTTTAAAATTGATATGCTCAGTGCTGGAGTGATAACTCAGTGTTTAAGAGCACTTCCTACTTCTACAAACAACCCAGATTTCATCATCCATATGGTAGTTCTCCAGTAATTTGATAATTTATATTTCATGATACTTCCATGGTGAATGTTCTCTTAGGTGTTAATGTGCTATATACATTCAATTTCCACTACAGTAAGAAAATGCACTTATCTTTATTCCATAACTTCCAATTCTTTTGGAAAGTTTGACTCACTTTTCAGTTGGCCGTCTTACCATATTATTCATTACTGTCAATAAAAATAACTCACCTTTTTTACACTGTAAGTTTATGCAAACATTTTGCATGAAAGCATTCCTTTTGCATGCATGTGCATTAAACTGTCTTTCTAAATGAAGCTGTGCTACATTTTTTCTTATCTCAAAATATTGAATAACTCATCTCTGACCCAATTTGGACTTTTCCTCTTTCATCAAGTGATCAAAAGGAACATCATACACAGAAAAGATTACAGACATACTAGGGCACATAGAGTCTTCGGTCATGTACTAGAAATTTTAGTTTTCAGCTTGCTGAAACCTCAAGCTTTTCTAGTCTCTGATCTTCACTATGTTGCTTTCATTTTCTAACACATTGTCCCCTGGCTTACCCACATTTGTGATTAGTTTAATCTCACGGAAGACAATGTAACAGAGTGGTATTATGGTTAATATATGTCCTATCCACAGGGACCCAGACTCTACCAGTGGCTAACAGCACTCATTGTGTTTTGTTGTTTCTTTTCAAGCCAAATATATTCAACTTTATTAGAGATACTTGTCATAAGTAATTGCAAGAAGGGTGTAGTCCTGTAATCATTGAAAGTATACAAAACTTTCAACTTCCCTTCATGTGTAGAATACTCAGATCAAGAAGCCACTGTGAAATACATTAAACTCTTCCTTTCACTCTCCAAACAGGGAAGGTTTAGAGTGAGGGATGACATTTCCCATTAAGCATGTTTAACAACTTCTCTAAAAGAAACCCTGACTTTTGAGAAATGTAGGTGGTAGAATTATTAGCCTAAAACCCCATAACTTTTACAAAAGGAACCACTGGATTTTCTTTTTCTTTTTCTTCTTTTTTCTTTCTTTCCTTTCTTTTGACAAATACCATCTCAATGATGTCACTGCAAAGTCCAGATCACCTGACCAACTGAAAAATCTAATAATAAAGGGTCAGATCTGCCAATGATTAAAGTCTCTTGTCTAAAGGAAATTGAGTTTAGGTTGAGCAGAATAGGGCATAAAAATGAATTTGAATTTCCCACATTGCAAAGCATTCAAGCCCCATGCTTGACTATGTCCACATCAGGAAATCCTTTCTCCTATATCCAAGAAGAGTCTCAAAACTATCAGAGAAATGTTTTTACCCATGTACCAGTACACCCTAGATGATGCTCTCTTAGGGCCACATGCTAATTCTCCCTCTCCTCAAAGACCAATTAAATGCTCTGTGCCTTAGTGATATAGTTTAAAAATAGCAAAGCAAAATTCAGCATTTTCATATAGCCTGATAAAAATACTATTTCAAGATATACATTAACCAGAAGTCTACTTTATAAAAATTGTTCTAACTTCACAGGTATCTAGCATCTTCAGCTGTCTGTCCCCAGTCTACTTTGGAAACTCTATGTTCTGTGAGGTATTTGGAGTTATTCCCATCTTTGTTTGCTTTATCTTTCCCTCTTCCCCTTCCAATGCCTTCTTCTCTCCCTTCTTCTCAGGGACCTAAGCATAGGCTCTGGCTTTGGCAGAATGTGTTTCACAAACTTGTTGCTCTCTGTGGATCATTTTCCATCCTAGATTTTTACGTTTCAGTGCCGTTTGCCTTTTTATTTGCTATGGTAATCAGGCAGGGCTCTTAAGTGCTAAGTACCAGGACAGTTCCACATGGCTTTGGTTAGTATAATAAGGGTTATTGTTGATGCTTCTTTATACTGCTTCTGTTGTTAATAAAGCAGGATTCCATGAAAACAAACAATATCCATTTGCTACAAGATTATATGAATCATCACTTTTGCTCTCCTAATGGAATTACCTGTGAATCCATATGAAAACTTTTCCCATCACTTAACATTAAATACAATTTATATGATTTTTGGATCTGAGTCCAAATTGATTACTATAAAGCACCTTTTCAAATTTGATTGCCAGAAAGGATATTTTCTTCCATGTCACTCATTAAATGAGATGGATCTGTACTTCTAAGTCTGGGATATTCTTCTGAGGACACAAAGTTTCTTCCAGTTGCTTTGCTTAGATTCAGAAAACTAGGTCTATGTCAGACCACACAGTAGAGTTGGATAATTGGGGGGAAATGTCCTCATTTTCCTGATGATCAACAATCTTTCCTGAGCACTGCATGAAATGCCATATTACAACTATCTCCATATGCCACTGTGCCTAAACATTAACTTACTGTGTTAATCTACAGACAGAATCTCCCTGGGTCGTTGCAGCTGGTCTGGAATTCCTGATCATCTTGACTCTGCCACCTGAGTGCTGTGAATACAGGCATGGGCCACCATGCACTGGAAGAATTAATTCTTGCTTCTCATTCATATGCCTTTTTTTTTTTTTTTTGACGATTTACTATCTTTCTTTGGCCACTGTGGTTTCTGGATTCTATTGTAACTATTATGAAGCTCAGTTTGTGGCACTTTTCTATCATTGTAACTCACTGAACAACAACAGCTGCTCACTGGGTGAGGACAGCTACCACCATTTTTTTTCTCTCACTATGTTCCTATTAGAAAACTTTCTGCTTGGATTGGCCTTACTGTGGGCCATGTACAGGTTTATATCTTTTAGCCATATAGAGTACATTGATCATAACTTTCCAGCAAGAACCAATAGGGAATTGATTATATCATGTTGATTCACATAATAACAAAGGCTAAAATGTGCCACACAGTTTTAACTCTTGCAAGCTGGAAACAAAAGGAAGCCAGTAAAGTAGTCTCGAAGCCTAGGAACCAGGTAGTGCAATTCCTAGTTCAGTCAGAGGCCCAAACAGCAAGAGCACACCATGCAGGAGAAGTTCCATGTCTCAGTTTAGCCTTCTCCCACACTTTTTGTTATTTTCAAATCCTACCTGGATTGGAACATGTTTAGGAAAGTTGAATAGAGCCATCTTCTTGATCAAGCCCACCATCTTAAATGGTAATTTCCTTCATAAACACCTATACAAACCTATCTAGAAAAAATTAACCAGGTGTGTGTTTAACCCATGGTTTAGTCAAGCTTAATGCATAGAATTAACTACAAAATACAATACATCCTTCTCAATATGCTCATTCATGTCTTCTAACAGGTCATTTTAGTACGACACAATTTATATGTAATAAGTCATCTACATTTAAAGTACTTGATTCCATCATTTTGACATATATTACACATACAAAACAGTTACCAGATCACGCAGACCTACAACGTACTTAAAAGTTTCTTTATTACCTTATGTTAGCCACTCATCCATCAACCTCTGCTGTTTCTGACAAGCTGACCAGCTTCATTTCCAGACTAGCTGCTTGATGATTTTCTAAGCAGTTCTTCTGTATTCATTTCCCATCTTACCGTAAGTATGCTGGGACAGAAGTCAGCCATCACAGCATCAGCCTTTTTGTGGGTTCCAGGAACTGAAGTCATGTTGTCAAATTTGCCACCCCTACTTTAAAATCTTAAGAGAAGGTTGTGATGCAGGTTTAAACACATGCATTACGAGTAGGGGGAAGTGACACGTAAGGGAAGGACAGCAGTGTATATACTAGACTGAAACTGGATTTCTAAGGATAAAGTTGCCCTGAATTTCAAATGAAATGAATCTTTCTCCCCCTGAAAAATATATGTGTGATTGAAGGAAATGTTCCATATCTTAATTGAAATGGAGATCATGAGACATCAGCTTTTGTTAAAATTTGTTTTAACATATATCTAAATAGGATTAGTTTAATCATACTTAAAAGATTGACGTATAAAGAGATTAAATATTTAATGAGATTCAAAAATCCTTCTAAGATGTCCCTATAACATTGTTCAAAAGTGGTGTATTTGGGACTCCAACCAAGCCAGTCCCATTCTAGAGTTTAGATTTGATCACTCTTCTTTAAAATGTAAACTTATTTAAATATAATAGTAGAATTACATTAATGCCTTAATATTTAAAATTCATCATGTAGGATTCTCAGCACTTCTAGACATCAGAAATCATTGTGTTCAATTAGTCAGTTTCTTTAAAAAACTAAATAGAAGTTGATACTTTATAAGCACCAGCAGTCTACAGGTCTGTTTGTTTGGTTTTTGTTGTTGTTGTTGTTTTTATTTTGACTCCTCTTATCTTGCAACTCCCCAAAGACAAACACCAGCTTTCTATAAATAGTTCAAAGCTAAAAGCTCTGTTAAAAGTTTAGAAAATAGAATAGTATCTGGAAGATTATGATACCATTTTAAATTAAAACTGAGCTCAAAATTGATAATAATCAAAAACCCTACAGTCATAGAACATTATAGAGTTGATTGCAGCAATCTTCCTTGTTAACATTTAAGTAATGCTGAAATCCAAGTTCATGAAGTTATGTGACTTGCTGATGTTACACAGGAAATCAGGAGAGGGAAAGGAAGAACCAAACCACGCTTTCCCTGTGACTAAGAACTCTCATTAGCTAGTAAGTATGTAATCATTGTGCTGTTGGGAATCACTGTGTTCAGAGCACTTGAGAACAGACGAAAGAAATGACATTTTCAATAAAAATGGTAGGGTAATCAAATTCAAGGGCCATCACTGATGTGGATTTCTGCATTTACTTAACAGAAACTATACTTGTTGAACCATAAAATGTTTGGCAGAAGGAAAAACAATACTTTTAGGAAAGAATTATCATACAAAGTAGGAACTATGAAAGACCCCATTATGGGATACAGAAGGAACCAGCTGGAATTCTCTCTTTAGTCAACTGACATTCTATTTGCATATCACTGGAGAGCGAAGAGAGGGTTGATTTTATTCTTGAACTCATAAGAAAAGACAAAGGCACCACTTCCTATTTCTTCCTAAGTAATAAATTTCTCTTCTGTCAGTTGCTTGTTTGTCTTGGTGCCTTAAAAGATAATGTCATAAAATCAGAAGTTTACACATATGTGGAATGTCTTCTCAATGATGTCAGTGCAATGTCCATATCACCTTTCAAACTGACAAATCTAATTATAGAGGGTCAAATCCTCTACATTTAAGATTATTCACTAAGACATTGTAACATCTTCTACACTGAGAACAAAGAGATAGTAGGAAGTCACTGATCTGTAAAAAAAAATTTAAAGACTTCTTGCGTTAAACTCTGAGAAATGAAGTTATGAGTAGGATGGCAATTTATTCCAAGTGTGTGTGTCTACCCTATTAACAACTTGTCACTCGATATAACCTTATTTTTTTCTTTCATAATCACAGCTATTGGTGTTATTTTGAGAACTTGCACATTGTACAGTATGAAAATATGTTTTATTTGCAATTTAAATGATTTTCCTATAACAGAAACACAAAAAAAAAAGATAAAATGATACCTCCTAGGGGTTGAAATGCTTTATCCTAAAAGATTTTATTACATTCAAACTCCCTGTATCTCTGGATATAATCATTCTTGAAATAAATGAGTTGCAGATAGAATAAGTTAAGATGCACTTATATCACAGAGTAGCTTGGGCTCTTCAAATGGCATGACTGGTGTCTTTATAAGATGAGAGGGAGACAGAGACACAGTGGCCTTGACAAGATTCAGGCAGAGATTGGAGTGTATGTGAGTCAAGGAGATAGCACACCATCAGAAACATGGAAGAGGCAAACAGGAGTGCCTCAATAAGTCTTCAGAGAGAACATTGGCCTGCCAAGGGCTTTATTGTGGACCTCTATGATCACTAATTTGGACAAGAAATTTTGCTGTTTTAAGGTATTAAGTTGTGATGTTTGATTAAATCAGTTCTAGGAAGTGAAACTCATACACTCAACTCAGTCACTAAGACATGTCTAAGATGTAATGGAGGCATTTTAAGTTTTCTAAGCAGTTAAGGAAACATAAAAGATGTATTTTACATATGAGCATATTTGGGTTGTTTTTTTTTTTTAGGTTTTATGATGCTTTGACAACTTAGCATCACTTATGGTCTGGTAAGAATCCTCTCTTTCAACATTAGACACTGTCTAGAAATCATAAACAAATACCTTTGATATGAGAACTAACTAATCCAAAATCCATATGATTTTTTGAAATCCATGCCCAGTCAATATATTTCTGTCCTAAATGACCAACAAAACAAACCCTAATGACAACATGGAATAATTCTTCCTTAGTATGTAAAACAGAATAAAGGTGCCCAATCTAAGATTTCTCCTCATTCTTTTGCCTCTGGGTGAACATCTCTTCTCTACATGTAAGCATGGCTTGCCATCTCTTAAGAGCTGAAAGTAATTAACTCTTGTCCAAGGCCGTTGTCTCTGCCACCTTCCAATACCTGGTTTCAACAAAATTTTGGGCACATGTTAAAATGTAGGATCATTTTGTTGATATAAATAACTTCATCAGTATTAACACTGGTAGAACTAAGCCCCAAATAATATCACTAAAATGTTTTTTATTCATAACTCTGTTGATAACAAAATGTCTATTTAGTAAATACATAAAATTTCTACATGTATTTACTATAAAACATATAATTTAACAGTCAACATATTAAGCCAACAAACTGAGTGAAAGAATGAATAAGAACTGGCATGTACATTGATTAAAATAAAAATTATATGTAAATATGTCACGGAGAAGAAAAGAACCATTTTAATTTAGAACACTTTTGTAACACTAGTTTTAGTAACTGAATAATAAAGGTAAAATAGTGTTAAAATAATAACTAAAGTTTAACATATATTAAACATACAAAGTAAATATAATTGACCAAAATCTTCATATTGAAATATTTTCACAAGAATCTGGAAGTTTGTATAAAATCAATTTTTAATACAAAAGAAAATAAGAGTAAAGCAATGAAAGCCAAAAACAGAAAAAAGAAAAAGAAAAAGAAAAAGAAAAAAAAAACAAAACAGTGTGGTAGGAGGCTATATAGTATAACCAGAAAGGGTCATTTGGTTAGTTCCCACTTATTAGCTAAGATAGTATATAATCATATACTAACATTTTTTCTTAGACTTATGGTCTAATTTATAGCACTCAAATATTTGCTTGTGTGTTCCATTTTACAGGTACTAAACAAAGCAATATGTTCTCTATTTTTTAGGACATCATTGTTGAGTAAGTAATGGAATGTTTTAAGATAATATGTAGATCGATGTAATTATATATGTTCACTTTATGTTGCTTTAAAATAAGCAACCTGGAGCTAGAGAAATAGCTCAATAGTTAAGAGTATCCAAGTTCAGTTACCAGCACCAAAACCAGGCGGCAAGCCGCAGCCTGTACATCTAGCTCAAGGTCATCTCTGGCCCTACATCTTCAGATGTGTGCCATATGCTCACAGACACTCAAAAAATAGAAACAAAATTTAAAGATCAAATAAAAATAACATCATTATTCAAGTGATGCTTGGACATAATTTGTAAAATGTTTAGTGTTTATTTTTTGATGTTGAGGAATACAAAGTACCACAAAATAATGTGATACCCTGGGAATACACCCAGTTAATGGTAAAGAGTTAATAGTAAAGAGTTTATAGTGAAGAGTTATGTAGAGTGGTTGAAATGGCTAGAGTGAGATGAGGGTCATTGATTTTTCATCCATAATTAAGAATTTTCATTTTTTTTAGTTTTTCAGTCTCCTGCAATGTAAAACCTAAACTCGAAAAGTCCTACTTATTGAGTTGACCTTTCACAAATTGCTTTAATTTGCTATTTGGAAAGCACGTTAAAATTATTTCCCTAAAATTGTAGCTCAGCTTTTCTATAAAAATAAATTATATAGAATATTCCACATTATATTAGGAGATAGAGAAAAAAGTTTACTTGGTAAACTGTATTCAAGAGGTAGAAGAAAATATACAAGGAAAAACCATTTAGTCCTATAGCCCAACTTTTAAAAGGTATAACATTTATCTATCTGTCTATCTATCTATCTATCTATCTATCTATCTATCTATCTATCTATTTATTTATTGTGTATGTTCACAAGTCATGGATCTAACACTGTTTTCTCTGTTCCATTATCTAGATGTATATCTTACACTTAGAGCACATTAAAAAAAAAAAAAACAATTAAATAAATAGCACACACAAAAAGAGAAAAATGCCAGTCTTGTGGAGACTGTTCATGAGTTTCCCCTAGCTTGGTTGGTTGTCTCTGTAGGTTTCCCCATTGTGGTCTTGATCCCCCTTGCTCATAGAGTCCCTCCCTCTTATCTCTCTTCCACTGGACTCCTGGAGCTCAGCCTGATTTTTGGCTGTGGATCTCTGCATCTGCTTCCATCAGTTACTAGAGAAAGGCTCTATGATGACAGTTAGTGAATACTGATCTGATTACTAGGGTAAGTCAATTCAGGTACCCTCTCCACTATTTCTAGTAATCTAAGCTGGGGTCATCCTTGTGGATTCCTGATAACTTTCCTATCACCTGGTTTATCCCTATCCCCATGATGTCTCCCTCTATCATGGTATATCTTTCATTGCCAAATATCAATATTTAAATACAGAAGAATAAATGACGTTACATGAGATTTCAAGGAAACCGTCACAAATGCCTCAATTCATAACTGCATTATTGAATATACACTGATGTCAGTGCTTCCATTGAAGCATCTCAGAAATTGACCCAAACAGGACATTTTATGTTCCAGTATTTAATTTCAAATACTACATAAACAAGTATAATATAAGGGTTTCATTATTAATATGACATTTGACATCAATAGTCTTAGTATTTCCACTGTACAGGTGAGGTGACCCAGCTGCAGAGAGATTACAAGCAAAAATAATTGCCTGGAAATTACTTCTCACTGGCATGCAGTCAGCAAGAGCTTTATTGTGATTGTTAATTGTTTGGTAATAATGTGTTTGACTCATTATTTTTCTCCCACACTCTGTTCTCCAACTCTACACTGAACTAAATTTACCTATGAAAGGCATGCTAGATGCTCTTATTTATGTTTATTTATATATTCTTTGAAATTAAACACTGAAACTTAAAATGTGCACCATTTCTCCAATTCTTTTTAAATTATCCTATCCTACTTTTAACTAGATATCCAAGATTTTATGTTATTGACTCTCAGTCTTAAGTTTTACACAGAATACATTTTACAAATGCTAATTGATTTAAGTAATACCTAGTAGCACAGATTCCAAACTAGAATATTGGGAAAGAATTCTCAAATTACAGGGTCACTCTCTCATTAGCCTCTCTGCTAATGTTGGTTATTTATTTGTGGGCTTCTCTTCTTTAGAAAACAAAACAAAACATAACAAAACAAAAAAAAAAAGAGAGTGGTGCCAGTCTTATCACTTTATTCATGGATAAACTCTCAACCTCCTCATTGTGTTTCAATTTTTATATCTACCAAACCAGATAAAACACTCCTAAAACAACTATAAATGAGAAATGTTCCTGAGTTTGGCAATTTTCCCCATAAGGAATATCACTTTGTAAGTTTAAAATTCTGTGAGTCTAATTGTCCTTTTGACTCTTCATTAAAATTATGAATATTATCACTCTTCTTTCAAGAAATAATCTGAATTTTAATAGCTATTTTTATTATGGAATTAGTTGTAAGTAATGATATAAATATTTATGAGAAAAAGTCATTTGTAATCACTCTCAACCTCATATTTGTGCTGCTAGATTTAAGATTTGAAGTTTCTAGGTTATATCTCTGCATATACATAATACACATAGTTAGACATTCATACATGTGGATAATTTCATGCCTCATGACTGTTGACGCAAGAAATATATGACATAACATAAATTAGTCACGTATTTTCTTCCTTTATCAGTATAATCATATAATCAGTATAATTCAAGATGTAATAGTTAAATTCATTTAATAAAATTGATTATTTCATTTAAGTTTACAGTGAACTTCTGGTGAATTGGAAAATAGACAATATTTAAAACTTGAAAAGAAATCATGGCTGTCATTAAGGATGGAACTTCTTCTTGAGAAATAGAGTAAGGGATTTACCTTCATATTGATTTAGTAGCAACAACCCATGAAAAAAGAAGGAAGGGTTATTGAGGGACTGTGAAAGACACATAGAATTTGTTAAATGAATAGAAACACATGAACTATGAACCAATGGCTGAGGAGCCCCCAACTGGATCAGGCCCTCTGGATAAGTGAGACAGTTGATTAGCTTGATCTGTTTGGGAGGCATCCAGGCAGTGGGACCCTGGGACCTGTCCTCAGTGCATGTGCTGGCTATTTGGAACCTGGGGCTTATACAGGGACACTTGGCTCAGTCTGGGAGGAAGGGACTGGACCTGCCTGGACTGAATCTACCAAGTTGAACTCAATCCTCAAGAGAGTCTTTGCCATGGAGGAGATGGGAACGGGGATGAGCTGCGGGGGAGGGGGGGGGGACGGGGCGGGAGGGAGAATCTATAGCTGATATGTAAAATTAAATTAAATTATAGAATAAAATTAAAAAAAAGAAAATGAGTTGCTCAAAAGTTATATTCAGTGAATTAATTATCATGATGATCAATCATCATCATCATCATAATGCATAATGTACTGTGTCTCTGTTCTAAATAAAAGCAATGGGAATGGTGCACTTTCATGTCTTCTTTAGAAAATAAAGAAATGAGGAGAAACCCCAGCCTGTACCAGGGTGCCATTCCTCACTGAGAACTAAACCAAAGGGGTAAAGCCAGCCAAGCTCTCATGATCTAGCTGTCAAAACACCATGTGACTCTTATATGTCAGTTACCAAGCAGTGAGTTGAAGTTTTTTATGAATTATCTATGTTTTTTTTCCTTCTTCTCCAAAATAATAGCAAAGGGAGACTAATCCAGTTGAGCAGTGCTGTGGAATAATTCCCTTGTACACTGGTTTAATAAAATGCTGATTGGCCAGTAGCCAGGCAGGAAGTATAGGCAGAGCAAACAGACAAGGAGAATTCTGAGAAGAGGAAGGGCTGAGTCAGGAGTCACCAGCCAGACACAGAGGAAGCAAGATGACAAGACAGAACTGAGAAAAGGTACCAAGTTATGTGGCTCAACATAGATAAGAATCATGGGTTAATTTAAGTGTAAGATTTAGTCAGTAATAAGCCTGAGCTAAAGGCCAAACAGTTATAATTAATATAAGCCTCTATGTGTTTATTTGGGTCTGAGTGGCCATGGGACGAGGCAGGACACAGAAAAACTTCCAACTATAGGGCAGTGAAGAGGCAGAGAAACAAAGATTCAAATACCTTTCTGAAAATGATACAGCAATTCAGGGCTGGAGCTCAGATTAATACCACTGTGCATCTCACACCATAGGCCAGGCCTTATGGATGAAATCAAGATGGCTTTCCTTTACACAAATACCAATGGCTTTTATTGGTCATATGTATTTTTATTACCTTTAAGATTATCAAGAAAGAGGATTATGAGGAAATATAGTATAAATTGCTATCTTTCAGTAAGTGGTATTACAACTGATATTACTGCCACACATATGGGACTTGAAATACTCAAATGACTATGGCAAAATGTGGGAAGAGGAATGGTAGTCTGTAACTCTGAGGGTAATTAAGGCACACAGCTACAATAATGTCAGAGAATAATTCATTAGACTACATGAGCAAGAGTGTGTCCTTCCCCACAAAGAACATGGCATGCCTCAGCAAAATATACGGCAGGCAGAAAATTGCTCACAAGATCAATGGTTCTGTGGGTGATAATTAAGCAAAAATGAGTTGTGAGGCATTCTGCTACACAGATAAGTAAGTATTATGCTTTGCTGGTTTAAGAATAAGACATAAAAATATACCTTGACTGAATTAGATATTACAACACGAGGAAATCCCAAAGGGTCTCAAAATTACTGTCTATTGCAGAAGAGGGAACAGCACAGTTAAGAAACTGAACTTCGCAAGCCAGCATCTTATTGATAGTATCATTCACTTAACAGTCTTCAGTTAGGGACTGGAAAGATGCTGCAGTAGTTAAGACAGCACAGTGCTCTAGCAGAGGACTCCAGTTCAGTTCCCAGCAACCACATGGTACTTATCACATTCTTGATCTTCAGTACCAGAGGGATGGGTGCTCTCTTCTGGCCTCCCAGGACAGTAGGCAATCATGTGGTACACTTTACATAGTGGCATGCTGTAGTGGTATTGTGTT
>CABHPP010143255.1:40361-54185 GCA_902168425.1 Peromyscus attwateri
AGAAACTAGAGGCATTTGCCCATAGAGGCATTTGCCCTAGAGAGGCACTTGCTGGAGAAGCATTTGGCCTGGTTAAGCATACAGGCTTCTAGCAGCAGTTCAGCTGAGACCCATTCTGGATGAGGACTTAGAGGCCTCCAGTCTGAGGAAGCAAGACCAGCTGAGGATCCGGCGAGGTGAGATAGCTGTGGCTTGTTCTGTGTCTCTGACCTTCCAGTGTTCACCCCAATACCCGGCTCAGGTTTGATTTCTATTAATAAGAACTTTTAAGACTCATGCTACAGCATGCAAACTCTCATAAACATAAAATAAAAAAATAGATAAATCTTTAAAATCTTCAGTTATTCTATGCATCAGATAGAAAGGGGAAAATATAGTCATTTTTTTTTTATCTCAGGTCTCTTTCATTACCTAAGTAAGATAAATAAAACTATACAGAGTTCTGTGTTTTGTTCACATTCTCCACTTGAAATAGACACTTTGTTTCTGCCTTAAAATATGCTCTGTCTTACTTGTGGTTCCTCAAGTGTCACAGAGCATCCTGAAGCACAGGGTGCATTATGGTAAAGAAAAGCTTCATCTAAACCACTTGTGGCCTTACTTGAAAAACAGCTCAAGGATGAGCAGACTCACCAACCATGATCCCTAAACAGGTTTGAGAAACATTATTTGTTTTCCCCTGAGAGTCTCATGAGCTCTACATTTGTTCAGTGTCTTGGCAGTCAGGATGTTGTGATGATTCAGTTACTCTTCCGTCTTCACTTAACGTGAAAATGTCATCAAAAAGCCTAAAAGAAAAGCGTCTGCCCCCAGTATCATGAATTTCTGCAACGCAACAAACAGAGAGGGTCAGAGTATGCATAGAAGAAAAGTTCAGGGACTCTCACTTCCAAATTCCTGTGCTTAAGATCCAAACCAAGGACGTACTTCTACTGGGCAAGCTCTCTATCCCTGAACTATCTGCAACCCTACACTAAGTAAAGCTAATGGGGTTTAAAGAACAACAGAAAATAAATAGGCTTTCCTCTGATATTCCCTGTCTACTGAAAATCTGGACTGCCAAGGCAAAATGAGCAACTCTGCCCACTTCCTTGAGTTTTACAAACTAAACTTTTTTCCCTTTTTAATAATGACTGAAGTCTGAAGTCTCCCAACACACCTGGATTGACTCTGGTCATACACACACCATTATCTTTGATTTCCATTTATTGCAAAGATAATCACTTACTTTTCATTATCTGTTATGCAGGTGCAGTAGACATTGTTCCAAACTTCTATATGTTTCTCCAAGCCATTGAATTATCCTAAAAAGTATTTCCCCTAAATTGTCTATATTCTCTTTCTTCCCGATGGAAAGGTATATATAACCTTCTGAGTTAAACTAAGGGAGAGTAAATAAGCACCTCTTGTGATTATTCCCATGTGTGCATAAACTTAAGGCTTCTATCTGATGTATTGTTGGTTGACTGTAGCTAGAGTTATCTCTAGTCCTGCCCAGGCCATCAGCCACTCAGAGTCAAATAAACACACAGATGCTTATACTGTTTAAACTGTTTGGCCTAATGGCTCAGGCTTCTTGCTATCTAGTTCTTATATCTTAAGTTAACCCATTTCTATTAATCTATACCTTGCCATGTGGCTTGTGGCTCACAGGCATCTTCACATTTTGCTTGTCATGGTGGTGGCAGCTGGCAGAGTCTCCTGATTCAGCCTTCCACTTCCCGGAATTCTCTTCTCTGCTTGTCCCGCCTATACTATACTTCCTGCCTGGCTACTGGCCAATCAGCGTTTTATTTATCAATCAATCAGAGCAACATGCATCCCCAGCAGTTGACTGCAGTGACGCTTCATTTTCTCATGAGAAACCTGTTTTTTTTTTCCTTATTGAAGATAAGTTGGAGGAATTCTTTTCTTGCCTAGGGACCACGGGCAAAGTTTCCTTCCTTTTTCAGACTTGAGAACACAAAGGACGGTGTTGGAGAACACTGGTTTAGCTAAGGTACTTGGTAGGGAGAGCTCAGAATTGTGATATTTAGCCTAGCAATGACAAGCAGTTTTTGAGCATGGCTGACTTAAACATACTCAGCTTTGATCCTTAGCCAAGGCACTGAATGACATAGGCCATGCATTAAGTTTAGGGTATGGCACCCAATTTTCCTTAAAGGTATTCCAAGGTCTGTGACTAAAATTATCCAATTTTTGAGGTTGGACATCGATATAGTACATTATTAGTCTCCTATTAGCTCCTCTCCCTCTCCTCCCCTCTTTTTTTATCAAGATAGGATTTCTCTATGTAGCCCTGACTGTCCTGGAACTTGCTCTATAAACCAGGCTGGCCTTAAACTGACAGAGATCTGCCAGCCTCTGCTTCCTGAGTGCTGGGATTAAAGGCATGTGCCACTACCACCCAGCTGCCTTTTCTCTGCTACCTAGGTTGTGATGATAACATTTGATTACAGTGACTATAAGAAATTGATGCTGAGTGGTGGTGATGCATGCCTTTATTCTCAGCACCCAGGAGGCAGAGGACAATGGATCTATGTGCATTTGAGGCCAGCCTGATCTCCAGAAAGAGCTCCGGGACAGCCAAAGCTACACAGAGAAAGCCTGTCTCAAAAAAAACCAAAGCAACAAGAAAAACTGGAAGACTACTATTGCTGAAGACACTGAACCTTCACCTAGGCCTGAAGTCACACAATGAACGACTAGAGTGGGGTGAAACTTGGTATCTCTGCCATCATCTGTGTCTGAACGTTTTTGATCTTTTTAACCTCTCATCCAGATTCTGATCAACTAAAAATTTTGACTTTTACTATTTTCCAGGTACTGTGTGGTTTTGTACTTGTTTTCTCTAAAATAATATCTATTGAAGATAAAAGAAAAAAAGACATTTTATTTTTTTCCTCATTCTACCTCAGATAATTTCAAAACCTACTCAGCACTAATACTTGATTATGAATGTGAATCTGGATTTTTCTTTTCTAAAATAAAACTAAAATGGCAAATATATTACTAACCTCAAACCTCCACTCTCCTGAAAGGTGAGACATTACCCCTCATGCACACTGTCTGTGCTAACTGTGAAGCCTACAAACAGAGAAGGGAGTTGTGATTGATTTCTCATTCTTGTATTTTTGTTTGTGTCCTTCCCATTTCTCCAGTCCCCCATTTTTTTGAGACAAGGTTTCTCAGTGTGTAGTCCTGGCTGTCCTGGAACTTGCTCTGTAGACCAGGCTGGCTTCGAACTCACAGAGATCCACCTGCCTCTGCCACCTGAGTGCTGAGATTAAAGGCTTGCAATACCACACCTGGCTTTGGCTTTCATTCTTTAAAAAAATACTTTTATTGATTCTTTGTGGATTTCACAACATGCATTCTGATTCCTTTTATCTCCCTGTCTTCTGCCCTTGCACACCCCCAAAACAAAAACAAAAACAAATTTAAAGGAAAAACTAAAAAACAAACCAAACAAAAAAGAAGAGAGAGAGAGAGAGAGAGAGAGAGAGAGAGAGAGAGAGAGAGAGAGAGAGAGAGAGAAGAGCAGGAGGAGGAGGAAGAGGAGAAGGAGGAAAAGAAGAAGAAAAAAGAAGAAGAGGAGGAAGAGAAGGGGAAGAAGAAGAGGAGGAGGAAGAGAAGAAAAGAAGGAGGAGGAGGAAGAGGAGAAGGAGGAAGAGGAGGAGAAGAAGAAGCAGAAGAAGCAGAAGCAGAAGCAGATGAAGAAGAAGAAGAAGAAGAAGAAGAAGAAGAAGAAGAAGAAGAAGAAGAAGAAGAAGAAGAGGAAGAAGAATAATCTTGCAGAGAAAGCTATAGTGTGGCCCATTGAGCGACACAGTTTATCTTTTAATCCATTCATCTTTACTTACAAGTGTTTACTTTCAAGAGTCATTGGCATGGCTGGAGGCCTCTGGCTTCTGTTATGCCATTGATACTGGGCTCTCACTAGGGCTCTTTTTGGATATCCTGTTGTTCTGTGTTATGGAGATCCTACTATTTTAGATCTGTAGGTTCATCCTTTTCACATGCTCCAACAGTTCACATATGGTATGGATGTTGGGGTGGGCCAACTCATAGCCCTGGTTCAGGACCTGGGTGGTAGCTGGGTTGGTCAGTTTGCCAGGCCAGCTTTCCCTCATTGTCATTACCTTGGCGAGCTCTCCATGACTGTCTTGGCTAGCTGACCCAATGCAGTCTGAAGCAAGGTGTGGCACCAGTTCTCCTGCTCTCAGGTCCTCAGATCTGGGTCACCTACACTCACATCACCAGGGCCAGGCCCACTCTACTGTTTTGCCCAGGTGAGGTGCAGGGCTTCTTCTTTATTTAATCGATTTTTTAAAATTTATTTTACATCCCGGTTGCAGTTTCCCCTCTTTACTTTCCTCCCTTTCCCTTGCTCCTCCGCCTTCCCTCTACTCTGCATTCAGAAAGGGGCTGACATCCTATGGTCATCAACAAAACATGGCACATCAAGTTGAGGCAGGACCAAGCTCCTCTGGTTGCATCAAGGTTGCACAAGGCAACCTGGCATGCTGGCATGGGGAATTCGTTCCCAAAACCCCGCTCAAGCACCAGCAACAGGTTCTGATACCATAGTTAGGAACCTTACAAACAGACCAAGCTACACAACTCTCATACACAGGCAGAGCGCCTAGGTCTGTCCCATGCAGGCTTCCTAGCTGTCAGTCCAGAATCCTTGAGATCCCCTGAGCCCAGATCAGCTGTCTTTGTGGGTTTCCCGTCATGACCTTGACCCCCTTGGCTCATAAAACCCTCCTCCCTCTCTTTAACAGGACTCCTGGAGCTTGGCTCAGTGCTCGGTTGTGGATCTCTGCATCTGCTTCCATCAGTTACTGGATGAAGGCTCTATGAACTGGCCATCTCCTGTAATCAGATAGGGCTTCTCACTCTCAACAGCTGTATCCTTCCTGATTTTCTTTGTCATGTGCTGTTTTCTATCTTTTCTCTCCTGGATTGGAATTAAGGGTTCAGAATTCAGACTGTGTACAGGGAATATAAATTTTTGTTGCTATGCTACTCAGGCTAAGAATGAGGAAGATAGAAAATGAGGTTAGCTTTCAGTTAGATGCATACACAAATGTCAGGTCCAGAGGTCCAGTTCAGAGACACAGTACGCACCCGGCAGAAGCGAACAACACTAACATCTGACTCTATTTCCTGCTAAGATTGCCAATTAAATGCTTATTTTAAAAAATCTAAGTATTTCTCAAGATGATATGAATTGAGTTTAAGTTGTGTCATTTCTTTCCAAATGAATAAAAACTAACATTACTGGGCACTGTGCCATTCTATTAAAGAAAAACAAAACAGCATCTGCGGATGGGTCAGGGAATGTCTTTTTAAAGAGATTTGGCAAGCATGGGTTCTGTATGATGATTGTTGTCTGAATAGAAATGGTGAAATTGTAACCCCAAAGTCTCAACTCTGGCTGAATTTCTAACGAGGGTGAATCTGAGTGATTATGCTTCTACAAAGTGTTCTCCTTCTGAAAGAACATTTAGGTAAAAATTCAGAGACTTGTATTGTAGTAACATACATGTCATTGCTAGCAGTGTTTTACATATAAAGCATTTCCTATTATTGTGGTATCATCCTTAAGTACTAAAGCACATTAAATTCATGTCAATTTCTTTCCGATGCCTGCTGGCCTTTTTTCCTTCCTTCCTTCCTTCCTTCCTTCCTTCCTTCCTTCCTTCCTTCCTTTCTTCCTTCCTTCCCTCCCTCCCTACTTCCTAAAGGAAATAACATAGGGAACTGACTTAAATAAACTTTGATGCATTTTAAAGGCTGAGCATTCTTTGGTTAAAGAACAATCCTTGCCTACTCCTACATAGTCATATTTTGTGTGAAACAGTACCTTAAAAGAGTGATTCTGGATTTGTTTTTACTTAAGTAACACAAACAGGCAATTGGCTGATAACTCATAGAGCTATTGGGAAATTTCTTAGTCAGCATGGATTGATGTGTCGATAATGACCCTTGCTGAGCTCTAGGTCCTTTTTAACTAATTAAAAATGTGGGCAAACCTTACAGACAATCCATCCAAAGGTAGCATCCACTGGCTTTCATTTTCAGCCTGGGTTTAAATGACTTATAAGTTGATTATTGCTGTTCAGCAAATTATTATCAAACACAGAATTAAAAAAAAAAGAAACATTTGTGTAAAAGTTTCTAGGGATCAAGGATTTGGGCATGGGTCAGCTAGGTAGGTGTATCTGGATCAGAGATTATCTCAAGGTGGCAGATAACATTTGGATCAGTTCTGCTGTCACCTGAAAAATTGATAGTAGCTAGAGGATCTGATTTGTAGTTTCATCCCTCTTTGTTATGGCATATGGCCTACATTCTTCTTTGGCTAAAGACTAGCTGCTTCTTCCAGGAGTGGACAAGTGAAAAACAGTGTCTTATGTCACACTGCATCCTTTCTGCAATATCCTAGTGATTATTGGGGTAAGTCTGCTAGGGGTCCATACAGGTAAAAAGTTCAAGAGAAAGGAATCATTGAAGATCATAGTAGAGAATAAAAAGTATTGCCTGACTTCAGACCCATCCCTCAAACATAATTCATATTACTCCCAAAATGCAAATGCTTTCCTTCAATAGAGACCACATGTTATTTTGCCATTGGAGCACCAGAAGAAAATCTAGATCTCTCAAATGAATCAGATCTAAGACAGCTGTGTTTCCTCTAATATAGCAACCCCGGTGTAACTACTTAGTTACAATCTGAAAAACTATGAACATAAATTGGAAAATTGTGTATCTTTTCCACCAAAATGTGGTGGTAGAAAAGCTGTAACCACAGAATACACCAATTTCCCACTGAGGAAAAAGCTAAGATAGTGCTTCAAAATTATAATACTACACATCACAAACTTCTGCCTTAAAGAAGGAAACTTTGTTAGTTTAGGTCATCAAGAAAATGTTTGAGTCCATGTAATGGATACTCCCACAGACTAACATCTAAAAATAAGGTCCATAGGAAGAATTTTTCTTGTAGTAGGTCCAAGCTGTGATGTGCATATCCTTATCTTTTGGACCATTATATCTTGAAAGCCTTTAAACATTAGTACTTTTACAATATAGTATAGACTCTGAGTAAATACTAATGAAGGAAAGAAAATCTTGGGGTTTAAGTTTATAAAAGTGGCCATTATACTGCAGAAGATTCTTACTTTTTAGAAAAACAAAGAAACAAATAACTGATGTGCTATTAGCTGTTTCTGATAGAGACAGACCATATGATCCTTAAACAGCAATTGATCCATCCTTAAAACTCGCCCACCATGATGCAGCCTCAGTCATAAAGAGCTCCACACTCTTCCAATGACATTGATCCTCAGTCATTGACAGGGATACCAAATACCTTCCTGGGATCCAGGTTCAGAGAAATGTTCAGTCACCACTCTGCAAGAGACTGAGGACAAAATCCTTATAATTTATCCAATTAAGCAAATCACTTCAATCTTTTCTAGGAATATCAAGGACAGGGAGCACCCCATGTAAGTTCTGTTCTTTCTGGAAGAAGATCATGCATTTTCAGCCACACAGAGCAGGTTAAATATCTATGTAAATATTCATTAAGCTCATAAATAAAAATGCGTGCAGCAGAAATCTGTTTCTTTGTCAAGCAGCATTTACTCTCTACTTCTGTTCACTGAGCATGAATATCACCGGATATGCAGTGTGTCTTTTTCTTTCATTCTTATTTAAACCTGCAACCCCTTCCCACCTATCAATCTTATGTCTCTTCCTCATACATTTTCTTTTAAAGCTCTTAATACTTGATATACTTAACTTAGGTAATTTCTTGTTCTTTTTAATAAAATATTGCATTCTGTATATACAGGCATTTTTATTGATTTTACACTGCAGGACTCTATTTCCTGCACATAGGCTGTTCATGACATGGGAAGCAATTAATATTAATACTTTCTATGCTTTCTACCCCTGGTACTTGCTCATTGCCTCTGTCGATTCACATGTTTGAAACCAAGTGGTCAAGATTAACAAACTAACTCAAGTTCTGTCAATGGGAACAGGAAATTCATTGGTAGTAGAGACTATTTATGAAAGGTCATGTGGCTAATTAGAAAACAAGTATGTGTTTCACTAGTAATTTTGGGAAACTACGATATATAGTCTTCCCTTTATGCTGCATTTGAACTTGTGATGATGTGTGCCTGGGAATGTATGAGGATTAAGTTAAACATAACAGCAGGCAGACACTAGAAGTTCAGGATGTGACAAGTGACCACCCACAGTGGGCTCTGCTTTTAAAATTCTTCATTACACTTTACAATAAACTCCTCGTCTACATAAATGGCTTGATCTTGTTTGTCCCTTTCTTAAAACTGTACACTTTCCAGCACAATGTTTCTCAGATGAGACTCACAAATTAACATTATAGTAATTTCCTGAGCCTTAATTAAATGTGTGAATATTGAGCCTGTACCTCAGACTTATTGGCGTTCCTGTGAATAGACCCAACCATTTGCATATTAAGAAGTTATTAAGAAGTTCTCCAGGTAATTATTAAAATATGTAAAGTTGGCGAAGTGTTGCCCTCTCTGAAGTAGATGAAACCTTGTAAATTATGATATTCTTTGCTCATGTTATTTGAGATAACAAATGTAAGCTTGTTGCCATCTTCTTCATGGAGCCCTCAAGAATTCACTCCTTTCATATCTGGAAATGATGAAATAAATATTCAGTTATAATTTAAAGATCATACCAGCTTAAATTTAGTTTGTTAAAAGACATAAATTGAAAATAACTAAGTGGTGAAATAGTGCTTAAAATATTTACAAACATGTATTCCCACATCATTCTCTGTTGAGGAACTATGACTAGTGGTGGTCTTTATTTCATACACACACACACACACACACACACACACACACACACACACACACACAAACCCTCATTACATATAGTTTGAGAGAGAGGTGTTATGGCATAGTGTTGTGTGGAAGTCAGAAAACAATTGACTCTTTGAAGAGTCAATTCTTTTCTTCCATGCCGTGGGGTTCCAGGTATTGAACTCAGGTCCTCAAGTTTAACATCAAGTGTCTGTACCTGAAGAACCATCTCATTATCTATACAGTACTTTATCATGCAGTTGCTTGCTTTAGGAATCGTTTTAGTTCTTTCTTAGAACATACTGTATCACTGTTGAGTTACTAATAATAACAAAGTCAAATATAGCATTTAGTTTTATATTTTGGAATTCAAATAATTCAGTTATCAAACATTCCTGAGGTTGTTTATCTATCCAGTATTTGTTTGTCTTTATCTGTTTCCCAGATAAAAATATGAGTTTTCTAAACACAGTGGTCATTGATTCCTTTTCTCTTTATATTTCTCTCTGTCTCTGTCTCTGTCTGTCTGCCTCTCTCTCTCTCTCTCTCTCTCTCTCTCTCTCTCTCTCTCTCTCTCTGTGTGTGTGTGTGTATGTGTGTGTGTGTGTGTGTGTGTATGTGTGTGTGTGTGTGTGTTGCTGAGACTTGAACCCAGAGCCTCATGCCTGTTAGACAACCACCCTACCAAATAACCTATATCCCTTGCATCTCCATTATCCACTTCTTCAATATGAGAAAATGATGTTTTGGAGCTATCAAAAAGTACACTTTAATGTTTTGTACACTTAGAATTACCCACTGATATAATAAAATATATAACAACCATGATAATATGTCTTAAAATAATAAAATAATTTTATCCTTTTGTTTTCTTAAGATACTCTATAAAGAGTATAGATACATGGCTAATATATATAAAGAAATATTTTAATAGAATTATAGAAATAGATAATAGAATAATAAATTACTATAACTATGTCCCAATGTTCCCCTGCGAGCTGCCTTTCCTTTCTTTCTCAAAATGAATAGCCTGTATCTCTATACTAACCTCTATAAGCTACCTAGTACCTGCCTTTCATTTGTGCTGTGGGATGGTCTGTATGTCAAATTGCTCTGATTGGTCAATAAATAAAACACTGATTGGCCAGTGGCCAGGCAGGAAGTATAGGAGGGACAAGGAGAGAGAAGAATTCTGGGAAGTGGAAGGCTGAGTCAGAGAGAGTCACTGCCAGCCGCCACCATGACAAGCAGCATGTGAAGATGCCGGTAAGCCACAAGCCACGTGGCAAGGTATAGATTTATAGAAATGGATTAATTTAAGCTATAAGAACAGTTAGCAAGAAGCCTGCCACGGCCATACAGTTTGTAAGCAATATAAGTCTCTGTGTTTACTTGGTTGGGTCTGAGCAGCTGTGGGACTGGTGGGGGACAGAGATTTGTCCTGACTGTGGGCAAGGCAGGAAAACTCTAGCTACACATTTGGTATGACTTCCCGATGTACTCTGTACTTGACAGTTTGTGTGTTATTTTCTAAGGCAGATTTTGTTTTTATTCATCTTATGCAGTAGTGATTATTTGGCTTATAGGCTACCATCCATCACTGAGGGAAACCACTCTCATTCACATCCATATTCACACAAGAAAGATACAACAAAAACTCCTGAAAACAGAAACAAAACTAACAAACTAAAAAATAAAATAAAATCAGTAAGATGAAAAGTATCAAATTAAACAAAAAAGTGCACATACACACACACACACACACACACACAGAGAGAGAGAGAGAGAGAGAGAGAGAGAGAGAGAGAGAGAGAGAGAGAGAGAGAGACTCCATTTTGTGTTGTCAAACTACTCCTGGCCATGGGACCTTCCCTGGGATTTGGTTGACACATTCAGTGACACACTAATGGAGAAAACTGGGTTTCTCTTTCCCAGAAGACATCAATTACAAATCTTCTTGGGTAGGGGTTGTAATTAGTGTCTACTTCCCATTCTACATGTAGGGTTTTTGTCTGTTTTGACACTGGGTAGGAATTGTGCGTGCTGTCACGATCTCTGACTTCCTATGTGCATCAGTCCTGTTGTTCTTGAAAGAAGCTGTTTCCTTGGAGTCATCTGTTGTGAACCAGCACAGGAGAGGCCTTGGTGGGTTTGGATCAAGGTCCCCTCCCCCAATGAAGACTGAGCAATGCATGGATCTATGGGTATAGCGATATATTATTTGGAGTCATTTTACTGTTATGTTCCTTTAGCAGAGTAACAGTGGTAGATTTTCTCCTAGATCTACGGTCTATCTAGTCTCAAGTTCTTGGCCATTTTCCCAGTATCAGGTATGGGGTTCATCTTATGGAAAGGGCCTGAAATCCATTCCAAAAGTGGCTGGTCACCCCCATAATGTTTGTGTCATCATTCCACAAGTGCTGCTTGCAAACAGGTTACTGTTTGAGATTGTAGATTTTGTAGCTCAGCTTGACAATATTGATGATTACTTTTCTCTGGTAGCATGAGAAAACTTTGATGAACTAGGAACACTACTGAGAAGGGGTGAAGCTTGTAGATAATCACCAACTCTACACCTCCATATTCAGTTAAGAATTATCTTCAGCAACAGTGCCTTACCATCAGGTTGCTTAGAGTAATCAATATCCTTGATATTGATTACTGTGATATTTGATATCCTGTGATATTTGGGGGGTGTCTATGGGACCTCCTTGGCCAATGAATCAACAAGATGCAACCCAATCATGACACTGTAGGTTTTGCTCAGTTTATCTTTATTCTTTTGGTAGTGTGTCATTCAATCATTGCTTCATACTACCAGTTATGCAATTATATCGTTCATTTGCATTGATGAAATTGCTGTACAAATATTGAAAACTGACTATGCGAGTTATTATGTGAGTTATTGTCATTTGGGATATAGAGGTGAAATAAGAAGCAACGTTCTTTAATAATGAAGCTAAAATGTGACTTTCTGAGATAATGAATATGAATGATAGTTTACAAATATCAAGTCCCAGTGCCTTAAATGTATTTGGTACAACATGACTTGCTGGTAACATGAGTCTGGGGGTTGAATCACTCTAACATCTTGTCATATACTAACAATCACTTTAACTAATAATAATTATGTCACTTTTCCTCTGAGTTGGTGCTACCATTTCAAGGTGATAAACTCAAATGCATTGAATAATATTCCTGATGAGACCAAATCGTGATAAATAGACCATTGAACCAGAGGTCCATGTATTTGAGAAAAAGTTTGTCATGAAATTAAAATTCCAAACAAATATTAAATCAGTGAGTTTGCTGTTTATTTTATATGAATTTAATGGGTAATAATCACCTTTTAAATGTAATTTTTATAGTAAAAAAATCTAATTTAAAGACTTATTTTGTCTTTTTCTGCATACACAATTGAGTTATCTATCAGCTGTATGCACAGAATGTTATACCTTGAAAGGATGGATGTTATCAGCTTAGTACTGCAGCACTTTAATCTTATCACAGGAGGCAAAGGCAGGCAGCTCCCCAAGTTTGAGACCATCATGGTCTACAGAGCTAGTTCCAGGGCAGCCAGAGCTACACATAGAAATCTTATCTAATAATAATAATAATAACAGAAAAGAAAGGATAGATGGCAGACATTGTCACTTTCACATTAATTTTTTTCTATTGAATCTTTATATGCATATGTGCAAATGTGATAACTAATAGGAAATAAGTAGATTTAACAAGGTTTTGAAGTACTGAAAATATTTCTGTTGTATCTCTCCACTTTGAACATCACATTTATTTTCTAATTAGATATCTTAGCTATTAGATGATTAAATATTCCTGAGCTATAATAAGTTAAATCTAGGTGGCTACTCTCAAATTTTATGAATCAGTCATCATTTATTCACTATGACTTATATTTCTGTGTTCTTTTTTAGTCATTTCCTTGCTAACTTGTTAAGTAGATTTTTAAGGTTTGTAAGAGGAGAAAATATGAATATTTCACTTGTAATGACTGAAACACAACCAGATGTTACAAATGCTGCAGTGATTAAAAATAATAATGAACATAAAAATCATAGAAGATAACAGATGATCATTAAAATCAACCAGATTTTTTTGTACTCTGAGTTAAACATAAGATGAAAAATATATGAATAAAATGAAATGTCTGTAAACATAAATGCTTTGTAGAAATGTTTATAGAAAAGTATCCCTCCTACTTTTAAAGTATTTAAAGCAGTTTTAAAAGTTTCATCCATGTATTCCTGTAGGGGTGGTTGTCTGTGCTTCACCCCTGAAGCACCGACCCTAGTAAGGCAGCAGGTAAATGCTAGGTACCTGCCCCCGCGCGGGGCGTGGCCAAGACAGGGACCTCTTAAGACCTGAAATGCATTCATGCTAGCTCTCTCTGGGCTATCTTGTGATCCTGGATGCTGGAAGCTACGGACAAAGTCAGAGTTCTCCAGACAACCAGGCCTCATCTTTCCTGGATCCCGTAACCAACTACCTCTGCTTGTTGTAAGTTAACTCAAAATAAACCCCTTTTGACTATCAGATAAACTATGTGGAATTGCCTCATTAATTGCCACTATATATTCCTTCACCCTCATGGCTCTGTACACTGTCTCTCAGTGCCCCTTTTTCAGGAAATGCTACCCTGGTACACAAGCTTGTCTAGATGACTCCATAACCCCAAAAGTCTTTAATCCGAATGCCTATAAAACCATTTTTTTAATGTGGATGCTCCCAAGATGTATCACTGGTACAAATGCTAGCCCAAAATACCTTGTATCTTGGCTGTCAGCCTCTGACTATCTGGAAAAGTACCCAGGAGCTCTTTGTTTTCTAGGGACAGTCTTTCCAATGAATTTTCAATTTTATATCCTGGCACCCATGATGACTAGAGTCTGGTCTGTTTCCTCCTCTCCCAGGGCAAGATGCTTAGATG
>CABHPP010143256.1:0-22176 GCA_902168425.1 Peromyscus attwateri
CTCTTTACCTTTCATGATAAACTCCTTCATTATCAACAAATAACACCTCTTTATGGTTCCTTTCTTTTCACTGAATGGCCCCTACCTATTTAACTTTCATTTTATTTAATTATCCTCTCTGTCTACTCACTCTATAGATCTCTTTCTTCCTTCTCATGGTCCCTTCCTTTTTCCATGACTTACAATCACAACCTCACCTCCTCCACAAACATTATTAAGTCTGAATTCTTCATGGAATACTTTAAAAATCTAGTTCCATTAAGTTGGAAAATCTTTATGTGTCTTACGTATTTCACTTAACATCATGAATTTTAGTTGCATCTGTTTTCCTGAAAATGACAAGTCTTAATTTTTCTTCATGGCTAATTAAAATTCTGCTATGTAACATATTCTTTATCCAATTATCTGTTAATGGGCAGATAGGTTGGCTCTTTCCATTTGTTAGCAATTGTAAATAATGCAGTAAATATTGCTTATTTATTTATAAACAAGTATTTCTGTGAGAGCTAAACTTAGATGCCTTTGCTATACAACCCAGAGTAGGATTGTGAGGTGATACACTAATTCTATTTTTGGTTTGTCAGGGACTTCCCCATGACTTCCATAATAGATTATTGACAACATTGAATAAGGGTTTCTCACCTCCCACTGGTATTTGTCTTTATTGGGCTGCTTGGTGATAAATATTCATACTGAGTTAGTATGGAATCTCAAAACAGTTTTAATTTCATTTGATTGATGGATAAGAATGTTGATCACTTTCCCCAATATTTATTATTCATTATTTATTATTCATTTATACTTTTTGACAGTACTGTCTATTTTTGACTACATGACATCATTGTTTAATTATTCAGTTGCTTATATATTTAAGCTATCAGTATCCTGTATATGTATGGTTAGAAATGTTTCTTTCATTCTCTATATCATTATTGTATCTTTTGTTATGTTGAAACTAACTAAATTTATTTAATCCATTTGTCAGTTGTTGGAATTATTCCCTGGGCTATCAATTCTTTTTACAGAAAGTTCTCACCTTCCTCTATCCATCTCTTTTCATTTTGTCTTTGTATGTGTGGTATGCTCTCATGTGTGCATGCATGTTCACATGGTTGATGCCTCTTGTGTGTACAGGGATGAACATGCATGTGTCAAATCGTTTGAATGAGAATGTCCCCATGGACTCAGATATTTGAACCCTGGTTTTCAGTTGAAGGTACTCTCTGTGGAGGTTTAGGAATTGTGGTCATGAGGAAGTACACATGTCACCAGAGGCAGGCTTGGAGAGTTTAAAAACTTGCACCATGTATAGTTTACTCATCTGCTTCATGTTTGTGGTTGAGGATGTGAGTTCTTGGCTTCTTGCTCTAGCCACTATTACTGCTTGTTGCTACATCTTGCCACCATGATGGAGTCTTGTCCCTCTGAAATGATAAACCAAAGTAAGTTTTTTCTTCTTCATTTCTGGTCATATGTAACAGAGTAACAGAAAAGTTACTAAGAGAATGTACATGTCTATGGAGGCCAGATGTGGACAATTCCTACATCATTCTTCAGTGTCTAGACTGAAGTATGATCTCTCACTTGAATCCAAAGCTCGACAGTTTGACTAGTCCGCTTGCCAACTTGATAATTGCAGACATTCCACTACTCCCTCTCAGTGTTTCCTGGGGCCCTGAGGATCTAAACTCTGGTCCTCACAATTGTGGGTCAAGGGCTTTAGCCACTGAGCATCTCCTTGCCCTTCTTGTCTATATCTTGTTTTACATTTTTCCTTTAGCAATTTCAAAGTTTTATGTTGCAAGCTTAGGTCTTCGATTAATTTGAATTGTTTTCTCAAAACAGGAGTGGCATGAGCAAGTCCATTTGTGCTTTATTAAAATTTAATTATTTGGGTTTTTCATTTCTAGTGTTTCTGTTTGGTTTACTACTACAATGTTTCAACTCTTTATTGCTTTGCTGATATTTTTCTTCATTTTTTTTATATTTTTTCATACTTTTTTTTCTTACTTGGTCTGTTTCTGATTTATGTCTCCAAGTCTTGGGTTAAATTCATGCATTGTTTGAAATTGAGATGGATGATCGTTTTGCTGGTAAATTTTGAAGTCTTCATCCAGTATTTTAACTATTCTGACATCACTGAGCTCAGTAGTTGAGGGGCTGGGATCTCCTGGAGGAGTTGAGTTGTCTTGCTTGTTCCATGTTCCTTGTGTTGGGTGTTGCAGTTCTTTTCCTCTGAAAGTTTGGGTGTCTCTTTTGTTTAATTTGGGGTTCAGTTATGAGCAGCCTACCTATGGGGGAATAATCCCCAGTTCCACATCTGCTTCCTGTAACTATGACCATGTGCTAAAGCCCTTAACAGTTCTGTGGCTTAAAACCTCATGTGTCAGAAAACAAAGAGTTGGCAGGGCATGATGCTTCTGGAGACCAAGGGAGGAAATGCTGGCTTTTCTGAAATAAAGAATGACTTATTGTGATACATTATGATCAGAAATGTCAATATGTTTCATGGAGTCAGTACTTTTGAAAACTGTGTGCTTCCATAATTGAATACAAGGAATTAATTATTCCTTTTGTTTTACTGTTTTTATACAAGACTGGAATTAAAAAAAAAAAAAAACTACTGGCTTCATAAAATAGAAATACTTTGTTTAGAGGTCTTTTGGTCTCTTTCTTTCCTCTCTCCTCACACCAGATCTGTATTCTATCCTTCAGATATCCTTTGTCCTGTGTGTCTGTCTACAAATACGCAGTTGTTAATTTTTTCTTGTATTGAAAATAGATTATTTAAAATATAATATACCCCGATTATAGTCTCCTCTCCTCCTACTCCTCTCAATTCCTTCCCACCTCCTCCCCAGATCCACACCCTCTCTGTATCTTGTTAGAAAAGGCTTCTAAGAGATAATAAGCAAACATAGCAAAATAAAATATAGTATGATGAAACAAAAACTATTATATCAAAGTTGGACACGGCAACCTAGCAGGAGGAGAAGAGTTCCAAGAGCAGGCACAAGAGTCAAAGACCTACTTGTTCTCAAGGTCAAGAGTCCCATAAAAATACTAAGCTAATAGCTATAATACATATGGAGAGGACCTAGTGCAGACCCGTGTAGGCCCTCTGTTTATTCCTTCAGTCTCTGTGAGCTCATGCATGCTTCTCTTTGTTAATTCAGAAGGTCTTGTCCTCCTGATGTCCTTCATTCCTTCTGGCTCTTCCACTCTTTCCATTTCCTTTTCCTCCAGAATTCTCTGTCCTCTGAGGGGATGGATTTGATAGACACCTCCCATTTAGACTCCCTCTGCGTAATATCTGGCTGTGGGTTTCATCTCTTCTCATCTGCTGACAGAGGAAGCCTTTCTGATGATGACTGGATAAGGCACTAATCTATCAGTATAGCATATCATTAGGAGTCCTTTCATTGAGACTTTTTTTTATTAGTAGTGTTTGGTTTTACTCTAGGTCTCAGGGCTATCTAGTGTTCTTATGCTATTCTGCCACTTGTGTTATTGAACTTAGCCATTCTGACAGGTATAAGACAAAATCTTGAAATAGTTTTGATTTGAATTTTCCCAATAGCTAAAGTATGTTGAACATTTCTTTGTTCCTCAAACAGTTGAATTCCTCTACTGAGAATTTTCTGTTTAAATCTGAACCCCATTTTTATCGGGTTATTTGGGTTTCTTATATCTAGGCTCTTGAGTTCTTCACATATTTTGGATATTAGTCCTCTATTGGGTGCAAAGTTTGGAAAAATATTTTCCCATTCTGGAGGCTGCCACTTTGCCTGAATGAAAGTGTCATTTGCCTTATAGAAGCATCTTAGTTTTATGAGATCCATTTTATTTTTTTAAATTTTATTTATTTAATTTTTTTTTTGAGACAGAGTTTCTCTGTGTAGCTTTGCACCTTTCCTGGAACTCACTCTGTAGCCCAGGCTAGCCTCAAACTCACAGAGATCCACCTGCTTCTGCCTCCCAAGTGCTGAGACTAAAGGTGTGTGCCACACCACCACCGCCTGGCAAGATCCCATTTATTAATTGTTGATCTTAGTGCCCATTCTATCAGTATTCTGTTCACAATGTCCTCTCCTTGGCCAGTGTGTTCAAGGTTATTCCCCTTGTGCGAATCTATCTACTTCAGTGTGTCTGGCTTTATGTTGAGGTCTTTGATTCACTTGGATTTGACTTTTTGTGCAGGGTGATAGATATGGATCTATTTATTGTCCTCTATCATCTTCATATAGTTGGTTTTAAGGTCTTCTTCTAGTTCTTCAGCTATGTTGAACTATTCAGGATCTGCTCTGGTACGATAGCTGGGCTCTGGGGGAGACATATTGCCCTCACTATTATCAATTTTGTGTTTGTGTTGGTGTGCATCTATCTGTGTTTGGGATGATTATAGGTCTAGATGCTGTTTTCTGGATCTTTGTTCTGTGATTTTTTTCCCTTGATTTCTGTTTCTACTCTGGATTTTCTGATCTTGTGATGGGTGTGTGTTGGCTATTTTACTGTCCTGCTCAGATGGTGCATTCATAGGGAATGCCTGCTGGAGTTGGAGGCTGGGATACTTAGGGGTGTGTTGGGGAAAGATGATTTGGGGGAAAGTCTTTGTGATTCATTGATCATATGGTCAAAGAGGAAAAGAGAGATCATAGTGGCTTTCTTGTTACATGCTGGGAATGAGACTGGGGGAATTGGGTCTTAGGAAAAGCAGGAGAGGTGTAGGTCCACCTTCAGCTTATTTATTGCACTGGGCTGACCAGCCTTTGGGTTAGCAGGGGATGCCTGCTGGGTTGGGGTTTAAGACAAAGCAGTGAGTGGAAGGAGGAAGGTTATCCAATCTGTGGTATCCACAGGATATGAGAGCAGAGGGGCGGGGAAGGCTGCTGTGAGTGTTCTGCTGTAGAGCTAGGGATGATGCTGGGAGATTGGATATGGAGGAACACAGAGAGAAGAGAAAGTCTGCAAGCAGCCTACCTCGTTTTCTGGCAAGTGTGACCTGTGGATTAACAGGGAGTTGCCTGCTAAAGTTGGGGGCTGGGATAAAGTGACCAAGTGGAATGAGGGAGACTAAGAGAGGATGGACTGTGGGATCCACAGATATGGGTAGGAGGAAAGGAAGACTGTGGCTGGTGTTCCGTGTCACTGAAGACAAGACAGGAGGATTGGATTTGGAGGGGAGGAGGAAGCGGTGAGGGTCTTTAGTTAGTTTATCTGTTTCTTTGTTATGCTTAGCTTAAATATACAGTTTTATGTTTCTTATTTTATTTAACAATCAGTGGGATTTTTATGAAACTTTATTTTAAAAAGAATATTTGCTAGGCATGCTTCAGTACTTAGCACAAAAGAGATAATAAATAACACATTATCATTTTTTCAAGCTAAAATTGTGTTTCTTAATAACAACCAATAGTAATCATATTCTACTTTTCTGGCTGCTGTATAACTATTTATTTTTCCATTATAATTTACTAGTACAAATTTGATACTTTTCTGATATCTTTAATATGTGATTTGTTGATATCATTGCTGTTTTATATTATAGAACCACATTCCATGGAATAAGGAACATGTAAAATAACAATTTGTAGATATTCAAAATGCACTGTTCTAAAACTAAGCTATAATGATAACACTAAGCTTTTGAAAATTCAAGAGAGAAAAATAGAAATAAAAGTAATTAGAAGGAAAAGAAAGACTACCAAAAAGTCTACTCTCTCTTTGCATCTACACACCTGAGATAATTGGTGCTTTAAAATGTATTTGTGACTAAAGATTGAATAATCTCTGCAGAATATAAATATTATATATACCAGAACAAATACTCTTACAAAAAATAATAAGAGGTAGAACTTATTTACTATTTACTATGTGGTAGGCTCCTTTTTTGAAGTACCTTTGTCAAATAATAACCACAATGTGCAAAATAGACACTAATATCTCTATATCTAGGGATATATGATATTAGAATTAATTAATTTGCCAAAGGCCATGATGTAGTCTACAGCAGAGACTCACTTTACATTACATCATGGTCTGTCTAAACCAAAACCAGATTACTTCATCACTACACCAGTGCTGTCAAATTCAGCCTCAATGTGGGAAGCTGCTTGCATGGACTGCGGAGCTGAAGGAAAGGGTCCCTTTATTAAGCAGTTGGACTCTAGATTGGTACATTGGGAATTGATGGAAATTTTAGAAGCTGTGGCCTGCTGGGAGTCTTCTGGTAATTTAAAGTGATAATGGGTCCGTCTCAACTCTCTGTCTTTTTATTTCCTGGTTAATAGGTGAAGGGCCCTACTCTGTCACATGTTCCCACTCTATATGACACCACAGGTCCCAAGCAATGGTCCCAGTGAGTGTAACTGATGCCTTAAAACTGTGCCTCTCAGTTAGTTACTATAGTAACAGAAAGTTGCCTGTACAGTCTTTCTTATCTATAATTTTGATTATTTAAATACAAAAGCCCACTTTGATCTTTGTTTGTTTTATTACCATGGTAATGAATATTACTTTTCGAATGTTTCCATACTTTATTCTTTTAGAGAATGCATCTTAGGTGGCCCCGGGGCAGCTGTCATGTCTCAAGACTGCTTTTCCATTCAGCTGTGTGGCTCTCCTGAGAAAGGATTGGGCAAATGGAGGTCCTTTGTGAGTCATGTGAGAGATAACTGGGTACATTCTGCTGGAAGCAGAGATACAATCACACTCCAGGGACCCAAACAGGATTCTTTAGTGTATTAATACCAACCTTCAAATGGAAAGATAGGTGTTCAGCTGAGCTTCTGTTAAATATAAGTTAAAGTATTGTATTAATAGAAAGTGCTATTTTTATGCTGACAATGCCTTTAGAATTGAAATGACATGTTATCATAAAGGAATTTATCAAGAGATAAGTGTTCAAGAGCTAACAACAAGTATATATGGAGACAGTGATAACCAGTCCCATGAAATTCATAAATCTGCCATTTTGACAATACTTGGGACTTTTTGTGAAAATCTCACTGTCAAAGTAATGGAACAAAGAAAACACCTAGATATAAGCAACTTTTTTTCAGTCAAAAAAGCTTTTGTTGCAGCTTGTGAATTCATTTCCAGGGAAACAGACTCTTCCCGCTGTACATGAGAATCTCTTGTTCCCTTGGTCCTGCTTCCCTGCTCTGGATTCTGACCTTGACAGAAGGTGAAACACAAGAATTTTCAAGCCTCCTATTTGTGAAGGCATTGAATGTAAATGTAATAGATGTAGGTTTGAAGTTTACTTTGCAAGTTGAAGTTGACTTTATGAAGAGGGAAACCTGCTCTGCATCTTGGTTATGGTTTATTTTCTAGGTTCAATCAGAATTTTTACATGCTCTGATTATAGAGATTGTGTGTCAGTACCCTCACATTGGAGCTGTGCACTTCTCATTTCTATTACACACATCTCCCAAAATATTTAATCAACAAAGCATAACATCTCAGAAGTTAGTCATTACAACATAGTTTTCAGGATCAAAGTGCTTTATAATGGGTGCAAAAAATATAACTGCATTCTTTCATTATTCCAAAAATATAAAGACATTTTTTCATATGTGTGACTGCTCTGCTCTGTCCAGTAAATTTTATTGGGTAGTAGTCATACATTTATTTTTGCTTCTATGGTCTTTCTGTATACTCTTATGCATTTATCCCTGAACTGTTAATGAGATGGTGTGAGTTATACTTCCCATTTAGGGCTGAGCATGCCACAGTCTACTCCTTGGCCAGTTATCATTCTCTGTGTTAACTGACAATCACTACAAAAAGAAGTTTCTCTTATGAGTGTTAAGAGATGCACTAACCTATGTTATAACAATGAGTACTTAGGAATCAATTTAATATTATATCCAGTTAGCAGAATAATAGTAGTAACTTCTCCCCTAGTATCTATGACCTGTCTAGCTATTTTCTGATAACACATACAAGACTTGTTCTAGCTGAATCCAGACAAAAATACCAGCTTTAACAAGGGAGGTATGCACAAAGTACCACCCATAGATGAAGAGCTATTGACTCTCCCAATGGAAAGGGAGATTTTTTTAAGGTTGGGACCCTGGTAGGTTGACTACTCTCCAGTGGAAGGCTACCATATCCAAGGTTTATGCAAAGCACAAAGTGAGCTTGATTTAAATGAAGGAGAAGAGGAAGAAGAGGAGGTTGAATTGTTTGTGAAGAAGAGGGAGGTCTGAGAGGGGTTGGGGAAATGGGTAAAAATGATCAAATTACATTGTACAAATGTTTTGAATAACTTATATTTTGGAAAAAGTAAATGAATTATAAGTATAAAAGACAACCATAATTTTCAGTTTCTAGGTACTTTCCACTTGCCCCCCCCCCCCACACACACAAACTTGAAAATTTTTTCTTTCCTTTTTTTTCTGTTTCTTTTGTATTGATCCACATCTATCCATATGAAAGAATCATACAGGCCAGTTTACACATTTTAAAAGAAGAATTAAATTGGATTTGTCTGCAGAAAGACATAGGATTACATCAATTATATTATAGTTTCCAATTTTGAGTTTGAAAGAAGGGAAGCTGTACTGATAAACACTTCTTCCAGAAACATTATATACTTACTCTAGGAACACATTTGCTTACCAAGTATAGGCTACTACAACATTACCTGGCTTTATTGCATTAATATGTGCACAGACAGTATCTATGAAGAAACCAGAAGATACATAAAAAAAGAAACAGAAGAAAAATAATTGAAATAATACATAATAAGCTACAACAAATGATTCTTGAGAACAGAAAGATAAGTGATCAACACAGATCAGTGAAAATTACCTAGGTGTAATAAAAGTTATAATTTACTATAGATATACAGACATTTATCTTTTTTTAAAAAATGCCATTACTATGAAATCTTGCCTTTTTCTGTATAAAATTTCTGGAAAGTTCAACAATATATGAGGAAAAATACAGTTTTCATTCTCTCATCATTAAAGCCCCTAATGTCATTTGCCAAACTCAGATCTATGACTTGGTTACAAATACATAGCCGGGCGGTGGTGGCGCACGCCTTTAATCCCACGCCTTTAATCCCAGCACTCGGGAGGCAGAGGCAGGCGGATCTCTGTGAGTTCGAGGCCAGCCTGGGCTACCAAGTGAGTTCCAGGAAAGGCGCAAAGCTACACAGAGAAACCCTGTCTCGAAAAACCAAAAAAAAAAAAATACATTATTTGAGAACATAGTTCAGATAATTGTTCATTTATATTATAATGAGTTTTTGCAATTAAAGTTATATTGAAAAACCTTAATATAGTGGTGCATTTCTTCTTACTTGTCATGGTTTGAGGAAACTACTGACCTAGAGCCTCCTGCACCCTTGTATTCTCTCTGCACTCATCTCCCTCTAGCCACCTCCATCTTGTTCTTCAACTCTGTGAAGCACATCCTTCTCTTTGGAGATACCTGCCTTTTCCCTCGCTGTCAAGAATGCCCTTCCTTTTGTCCTTTACAGAGCTGAGTTCTGCTCTTCAAAGACATGTTCTAATACTACCTTATAGGAAAGGTCCTCCTTCAACAGCTGCATATAAATAAAACCATCCATCTTATTGCTCTTTTCCATTAGGTTTGGTGAGATGGCCTTGCTATATGCATCAGACTGGCAATTAACTCACTATGCAGCCCAAGATTGGCCTTAAACTCACAATATTCATACCCTTGCTGCTGGAATTCTGGGATGTGCTATGACATTTGTCTCTATTACCTTTTATCTGTCCATACTGTGTGGTTTAACTCGCTGTCTAGACATAACTCCATATTCACATGTTCATAGTTATTGACTGAACAAGCTGTTGGTAGAAATGTTTGAAATAAATCATGTTTATACTGGACAGGCACAGCATCTTTTGTTGTCATAGTGTCCTAAACAATATAGTGCAATACCTATTTAACAGTATTCCACTATAGTAGATATAATAAGCATGTTATAGATTATTTAAAGCGTATAAGAATTGGTGGATAAATTCTATTCAATGATTATATTCTCTATAGATTTGACCATCTGCATATTTCAGTGGTCAGAGATGGGGTGATGGTTCCTGAAAGCAAGCAGTACTTTAAAGTTTTAAAAAACTGACTTTACCTGTCATATATCCTTATTTTCTTATTGTCTTTTTGTCTTCTTTTTGTACACACACACACACACTCCACTGCTCAAAAATGTATATATCATGGTTTTCATTTTGGTGGTCACTATTCAATTTATGTAACTTAGCACAATCCCTGGCATACAATAGATGATATTTTTCTTGAAAAAATAATTTAATTTCTTGGTTATAAATATAATTCTCAGTAATGTATTTCCCAATCTAATAATTATTTTACTGTTGTAAAATCAACTTCTTAACATAAAAGTGAAGTTTGTACATGTAACAACTTCTACAGTTGTCTCCATTAAGTTGATTGTGAACTTGTTTGCATTAATTAATGTCTAGGAGTTTGACAAAATGCATTTCCAAGTGGGTCTTTAGGGATATTTCCAGAGAGTGAACTAGATCATATGGTCTCTGATGTAATTATTGTATAAAGCCCTTGGTAGAGTCAATAATATAATGTCACTAATAGTAAGTGATGACAGGTAGGATCTTGTGCATAGAAAAGGAAGTAGGTCATCAGAGCGTGTCTATGGGAACTAAATCTTGTCATGGCCTCTTCCTCTATTTCTTTCCTCTGCTTCTTGTTTGCCAGTATTTGAATGGCATTTGTAATATCCTTCTCCCTCTATGATGCTCTACTCAAGTGTAAGGGACCAAGCAATCAGGGCTGACTGGAACTCCTGTGTCATAATAAATAGCTCCTCCCTTAAATTATTTCTCACAGGTATTTTGTCATGATGATGAGAAATGTAACAAAACAATGGTCTTGTTGAAGCAAAGTCTGGAAACTATCAACCAATCCATGCTCTCTGTTTCATTTGACATAGTGTCAACATCTGAATGTATTTAGTCCTTAATTTTATTTGTGCTGTTTTTGGTGAATGAGAATTTTTAATTTCATTGTAATTCAAGTATAAAACTATTCAGTCTATACCAGATAACAGGTGACCAGTGTTTGATCATTTCTGACATATGGAAATAAAAATTTATATGAACAGACCTATGTTGTTTACTTTGACTTTTGATCCAAGAATTTATAAATGTTCCCCAAAGAGATATATTTATTATTACACATTAAAATTTCATGCTTCAAAATTGTTTGTACTTTTGAATCTGCTTGAATATATTTTTAATTGATGCATTTCTTCAGAAGTATCTATGAATAATTTTATTAACTTTATAAATATTTGTTATCATTCTTATGTAGTTTCAAATTAGTATACATACTATTAGTATAGACACATACATACTAACATACAACATAAAATATACATACTGCATATATTAAACATGTACTATTATATATATATATATATATCATGCATATGATATATGCTAACACACACTCATACTCCAAAAGGAGAAAATTATCTTAAGCACTAACTGCTGTGGGATAATGCCTTTGAACACTGGTTTAATAAGATGCTAATTGGCCAGTGCCAGGCAGGAAGTATAGGTGGGGCAAGCAGCCTAGGAGAATGCTAGGAAGAGGAAAGGGAGTCAGGATTCACCAGCCAGACACAGAGGAATCAAGACGACAAGGCAGAACTGAGAAAAAGTACCAAGCCATGTGGTTAAACATAGATAAGAATTATGTGTTAATTTAAGTGTAAGAGCTAGTCAGTAATAAGCCTGAGCTAATGGCCAAGCAGTTATAATTAATGTAAGCTTTTAAGTAATTAATTTATAGAAGACTGCAGGACTGTGGGTGAGAGATTTGTCCCAACCGTGGACCAGGTAGAACACAGGAAATCTTCTGACTACAACTAAGCTGTCTCTTCAGGCTTGCCTACATCAATAGGTTTTTACTATTAGGATATTGACACTTTTTTTGCAGGGACCATAGTTTATACCCAACCACACACACATACACACACACACACACAAAGCCAACCCCCCCACATACACCCCAAATTTTAGAAAACATAGCCAATAACCAGTGCATATAATTAAAATTATAGTTATTAAGTCATTAATTCTAGTTTTTCTGCCAAGTCCTCTCTGAATTAGTAATACCTCAGAAATAGTCCGAATGACAAAAAGCAGTCAATAATTCTAGTATCTGAGGAATAAGCATCCTGATAAAGGGAAAAGGAGTTTGTAGAGACTGTCTAAAGTTGATATGTTACACTGAATAATAGAATAACAAAATCACATGGCTAGAATTCACAGGATGAGAGTAGTCAGATATACTTGCAGATGTGAGCATGGGTCAGAAGACATAATACTTAGAACCCAGGTAAGGAGACTATGACTGAGACCAGTCATGTTCAGTTCAATCTGTTGTTGCAGCCATACTTAGTAGTACAGTGCATATTATTATGATTAAGATGCTCAATAAACTCTTGCTGTAATTTTTGAGGTATTCTGAGTTCTTTAAAAGTTTCAAATGTCTGCTTTGTTAACAGTGTCAGAAGACTTTTGCAGAAATAATTTATTTCAAACTGCCCAGTCACCTTAACCATTAATATTAGCCATATATGTGGAGTGCCTAATTTGTGTCATAATTGTAAAACTAATTTACCTTTGTTCCATATCTCAAATATCTTATTATTTTATTATTTTTCATCTGACTTGATAAATGAAATCTTTATATTAAAACTAATATAGTCAATGAGAAACTTGTCCCTTTATTTTCATAGAGTATCTTTTATGTTGTTTAGTGGAAGTAGGCTGAAAATAATTGATTTTGATGGGATAAACAGGGATTTTCCAAAGGTCATCTCTCTTTTATTTTATGGAGTCATAACTTTTAAACAAAGGTCAACTTTTCATATGCATTATTCTTTGTAGTGTGATTGACACAATGTTGCTAAAGAATTCCCCTATGGAGGAGTATTTTGCATGATATTCTCACAGAGGGAAAAAAACACCATTAAAACAAAAAGCATCTCCTTACAGTTTCTTACAATCCTCTTTTCTGTATAATTCTTTTTTTCTAACATATTATTTTTATTATTTGGGAATTTCATACAATGCATCTTCATCATACTCACTTCCCATTCCTCTAAGGTCCACTCTCTCAATCTAGTCCCCCACCACAAAAAAAAAATATATAGTAAGTATAATTTGTGTTGCTCATATACTCGTTGGAGTATGGTCAAACTTCCAATGGCCGGCCCCTTGAAGACAACTGAATACTTTCCTATCCCCCTTCCAGAAGCCAATAGCTGGGAAGAGCTAAACTTAAGCATCTTTATCATAATTTTTAAGAATTCTCCTCAATGTCTTCCTGTCTAGACTCTTTTTTCTTTGTTTTTTTTTGGGGGGGGGTGTTTCAAAAGCCTTCAATGTCTTTCATTGTCAATTATGAGTCTGGAGTCATCAATACCAATGCAACAGATGCTTCCTTGTCCATAACAGCCAGCAGCTGCAGGGACCATAGACATCAACACAGTCCTAGCATGGATTATGGAATGGTTTACAGTGGCAGCAGGGATCATGGACATCCACATTGCTTCAGGCTATGCCACCACAGAAAATGGACTTATGGCCTAAATATGCTTCATCTTCCAAAACTGTAAATAACTTTTCCAAACTGTAAATAACCTAACAGGGTAATATAACAAGAAATCCACGGAGTCTGTTTAAGGGGCAAAAAATTTATTAAGATGAAAAACTCACTGTACAAGCAGAATTGACACAGGTTCTAGAATGCTTCCAGGTCATAGACAGAACAGCTACCCACTACAGGGTAATATATTAAGCCTTTCATGCATCATCACTTAATTTGAGATTATCAAGCTAGTCAAATTGTATGCTCCAATCATTGTTGCAAGCCAACACTTCTTGGCAGAGTCTGGTAGCAAGTTTTTCTTGTTTGGATAACACTAAAATGTTTGCACAAACTTGATTTTTGGTTACTTTAAATAAGAAATGCCTTCTCCGTGTTCCCAAAGGTCCTTGTCATTCTGTTGTTTCTATGGGCTCAAATCACCTATTTTGTGAGCTTTAGCCTTTCAGAATGTGTTCTCCTCCAGTCACAATGTTGATGAGAGGAGAGGAGACATCTGTATGATCAGTACATGTGAGCTGCTGGAGAGAACAGGTACCCAAGAATGAGGGTCATCTAATAATCTCACCCTGTGCTGAAGCCCCTTCCCACTAAGCTTGTACAATCATTTTCTCTTCTGATCTTTAGTTCTGTGCAATTCTGCTTGTAGTTCCATTTAGATTTCTGCTGGCATTTCCACATTCCACTCTCACACTTGCTTGTCTCTCCCCTTTTGGTCTCTGGTTAACACTGAGTCCCTGCCTTACTTCCCATAATTGATACCCTTTGTAGCACAGGAGACTAATTTTGGTCACGGTAGGTGTTTCATGTTTTTTAATTTTGATATAATTTAAGACACAAAAGAAGTTTCAAAATAATAGTGCTTATAGGTAACATGCTACATCTTTCGCCAATAATAATGCTTTATAAAGAATGTCTTCTATTTACTTTAACTATGATGTATATTTCTTTTCATTGGCTAGGAAATCATTGGAATGTCAGAAAGAATAAAATGTATGACCTGATTTGTGCTACTGAAATACAGCTTTTACTGAGTTGTGATGAATGCAGTATACAAGGAAATAAGAGAAGCCAGGAGACCAGTAGGGTATTCCAATTGTTCCTATGAGAGGTAATAGCAAATTAAAGTTTTGATAGTAAAAATATGATAATAAATTGTATTCAGGGTATATATTTAAAATAGTACCAATAATTCCCGTTAATAAGTGCTAGCAAATATTTGCCAACAATGATTGGCTTACTCAATATACATTATATACAATATCATATTTCATATGTAATATGATATTGTATATATCATATAAAGATGAAACTTCTAAAAATGTGAATGATAATATATACATTATTAGTTAAAATCATTTCTCAGAGTTTGTTCTTGTTTAACTATATGAATGAGCTTCAGATGTCTCTTAATCTATTGTACAGTATGTCACCAGACAAGTGCATATGTTACTAAAACATAGGACTTTAATTAGATTCAAGCAATTATTTCACAGTAGCATGAAATTGAAATATTTTCTTAACAATTAGAAACTGATATTAAGCTATTCATTCTAGAAATTTCCTGTAGGTGTTATTCAAGGAAAGTACTCCACTGATTATTTTAAGTCCATGCAATTCTTTGGTATTAAGATTACAGAAGAAGGAATGGAATTTCACTGTATTATTTGTATATAAAGACCTATTACATTAATTAGGTATATATATATATATATATATAAAGTTAGTACTATACAATTTGAAAAATGGATGTGTGAAAAATTTTTGTGAAGAATGTATATATATTTTTAACATATGGATTAACCTAATTGTAATTACTGAACTATCCTCTATGGAAAAGAGGCTATGAAAATGATAAAAGATGACCTATTTACATTTACTGAAAGAAATTTAAGATGAGCTAAGTAATCATTTAAAATAATTTAAGACATCTCATATTCATGAATGAGTAATATCTTTGCAGATATTCTTAGTCCTGTCTCAGTATTATAATATCTTAGGAGGCTTTAATAAGTATAAAAGTCTGATCATAACCTCAAGAGAATTAAAACAAAATTGCTAGTAGTATCTAGCATCAGTGTTTAAACTGCTTGAATGATTCTAATATGCAAATACTAGGTTGAGATAGTGGTCCTTGGTTTGATTCACTGCTATCATCCTGGAAGTTTCAAACAACTCAGATTTACTTTCCCAGAGATTATGATTTAATTGTTTTGAGATGTGCCCTTGGCAGGAGTGTTTCAGAATCCCATTTAATATAACGTAATTTAAGAAAGTGTTGGTTTCTGACCTTTGCTTAGCTCTTCTCCACTAGACAGGTAAAGAAACCTGACCTACTTGAAAAAGAGCTATCTGTTCTTATGAATATGTCAAAAATATAACATGTAAAACAGTACTTGATAAGATTGAGAAACAAGTGATTCTGCTACTGAATATGCATATTATTTAAATATATTTCAGTATTTTAATATAGAACCTATGATCATTAATCTAATTCAAATGTATTTTTTGGCTTGATATTTGTATGTCACAGAAATCGTAACAAGGCCTCAGACAATGAGTAAGTTCTTACCAACATTTCAAGGAACTTTCAGATTTACATGAGAGATACCAGGAAAAGATCAATAAGGATAATAATCAAAATGTCAAAAATAAAGTCTTGCATCCATTTTTGAAATCTTACTGCAATATGATTTTATGCTTATTAAATTTTTAATCAATAAAACAGTTACATTACAATTTGAATCCCACATATCTAGAGAAGATGAACAATCTAAAGCTACAGGAATTGAAGGCTGAAATTATAATGTAATTTAAACTAACCAGAACTAGCTAGGCCTGATGATGCAGTGGCCAGAGTTCATTTGAGAAACATCTTAAGATATGGGCAGCAACAACTGAGCAGATGAAAGTGAGAACAAGCCTTTAGTATATTATGGAAAATACTACAAGCAGCACAGGTATGTTCAATAAATGTGGCTGGATGGATTTAATAAGTTATATTGGAAGTTGTATTAGCCTAGCTTTGTAGGAGCATGTAAAACCAGTAGAAAGTATCACATATACAGTTTGAGAATGTTTTTTGATGGCATGTGAATGCCAAGGTCAGTAGCTGTGTTTTAGTTCTGCTGAACTTGAAAAAAACTAAAGGTTTTTTTGAGGGGATCATATCTCACAGAGGCAATGAGCTATGATTTCGGTGAAGGTCACAAAGAGTTTAGTGTGGTAGTTGGAGTGTAATTGGCCCCCATAAGCTCAGGGAGTGGCAATATTAAGAGTTGTGACTTTGCTAGAATAGGTGTGGCCTTGTTATAAAATGTGTCACTGTTGCCGGGCGGTGGTGGCGCACGCCTTTAATCCCACGCCTTTAATCCCAGCACTCGGGAGGCAGAGCCAGGCGGATCTCTGTGAGTTCGAGGCCAGCCTGGACTACCAAGTGAGTTCCAGGAAAGGCGCAAAGCTACACAGAGAAACCCTGTCTCGAAAAACAACAACAACAACAACAACAACAAAAAAGAATAAAATGAAGAATTAACCTTAAAAAAAAAAATAAAATAAAATGTGTCACTGTGGAGGTGGTCTTTGAGGTCTCATACATGCTCGAGCTATTCCTGGTGAGACAGTCCACTTCCTGTTGTCTTTTGATCAAGATGTAGCTAGCACTATGTCTGTCTGTATGCCACCACGCTCCCTACCATGAGTGATAAAGAACTGAACCTCTGAACTTTAAGCCACCACTTCAGTGAAATGTCCTTTATAAGAGTTACCATGGTCACGGTATCTTCACAGCAATAGAAACCCTAACTAAGACAGTGAGCACCAGTGTTACTAAAACTGAGAAGAAATATATGCCTAAATTTAACTTGTAAAAAGAAAAAGAAAACAGGTTAAATGCAAATGATATCATGAAAGAAAAATAATAAAATAAAGTAAAAAAATGGTATCATTGAATCTATAGATCAGATGAATAAGCAGGTGAAAAAGGACTAGAGGATTAATTAAGTTTTTAAATCATAGTTGTCTGGAGAATTATATTGTAAGAAATAAATTTAGGTACCATAGGTTATTATGTATTGATACTGTCTATTCAGAAAGTATAACATGCATCATGCATTAATATTATTATATAATATATGTCTATATCCTCTCATACAATTTGGCTTCTGTTTTCTTCTCATTTTATTTCATGTTCCTTCTCTCCTTAGCATACAATGAATATACAGAGGTTTGTTTACCACTGATCTCTGCTGCCCTGGTACAAGCCACTCCAATGCCCAGCATCTCTTTGTTCTCTTCATCTTCCATCCTTACTTGAGCGATATTACTCCTACTCTTACAATCTTAGACAGCACTTTATCTTTAGAGGCACACCTTCTCTGAATCCTTCATTTCCTCAGTACCTGAGTGCTAAAACAATTGTAATAGTCTAAAGAGAACACCACCAAAGAAATGTTCAGAGAACAGCCAAAACCAGGAGTGGCAGAAAAAGAGAGAGATGATGAATTGAAAGCTTGGTTATGGTATGTAGACATGCTTTGCCTTTTATTTGGAAAAATGTGTAATTTTTTTAAAGATTTTGAGAAGACAAGGGTTGTCTGGCTTATATCTTAAAGGATTGATTTGGCTCTCAGGTGTTGGGGGCAAGATCAGAAGTAGGAGAGGAAATTATGGGCTGTACCATTTGTCTAAGTGAAATAAAATATCAACTTGGACCTAGAAAAATGGGTAATATTCTGGACATGCTTTAAAGGTAAAACTAACATAAAGAAATGGAATAGAGAACAGGAATGAATTCATGATTTTTACTCAAACAGATGAATAGAGAACTCTAAACTTGGGAGAAACAAGTCACATTAAAAAAATCAGAAATCAATTTTGAACATGATATAAAAGATTACCATTACACATCCATGCATAGATCCAGATCAGGCAGTTAGATAAGTTTAGAAATAGGATAGAACTATGTACTAGAAAGAGAAATATAAGAGCCCCATGGCAGCAGAATTCTGGAGCCGAGATTTTGACCTCCATTTTCTCCTTTACAGTTCCATCTCAGTTCTTATAAACAGAAGGTGATGGGCTAGGTCTGAGGTGGGAGGACAGGAAAGAGCCTTTGCTCATCTGCAAGGCTGTTGTTTTTGTCACCAATCGCTCTGTGAACATCAGAACATTTTGGGGGTGGCCCCAGGTTCCACCTTATTTCTTCACTTATAGAAATAGAATTATTGCTGAAAGTTACAAATAAAAGCAGTGGCTTTCTCCTCGAGGGCCAAAGGTCTAGGCCTCAGTCTTACTGAGGTACACCCCTACGCTCTTTTGATCCCAACATAAGCAGAGTACATTGCATGCTATAAAATAAAAAAGGACTTGATGGATGGATGAGAGCATGAATACAAGGAACTAAAACACCTCCCCTAGCTACACACTAGACATTCAACGGATTCTAGAAATATGGCCGAGTTAATTGTTTTTCCATTAACACACAATTGTTCACATGGTGAACAATTTCTTAAGGCAAAACAATTGGCTTGTTTGAATTAATATCCTCTCCCATATCTGATTGCTTCTCTATTTGAGAGCTTTGTATACCAAGCTTTTATAACTGTATCAAGACAATCAACTTGTTTTATGTCCACCATTTCCTCTTACCTGCTATTTTTTTTATTGTGCTCTGACATTCATGAACTTATTGTACACTCTCGGGTCCTCAGAAACATCTGAACATTTCCTTCTTCCACCTCATGGGACTCATGGAACTCTTCCACCTCAGATTGGTTTTTCAGGCTCTCATTCCTCTCTCTTGGCCACCATCTTCCCTCTGTGTTTGAACTCCCCAATGCTTACACATGCTTTCACCTTAGGTTAAAACTCATTTCTTCTTTATTATCTATAAATCTCTGGTCAAGAATTCCTGTTGAGATAATTGTTTTACAGTATTTATTTCAGTGAGAATTCATAAATTGGTTTGTAATGTCAGACTTATGGATATTCTATGCCTTCCCCATATACTCTTCTCTAAAATCAACATGGACTCATCAGTGTACACTTCATTAGGCTTTGTGAGCATTTAATACAACCTATGAGAATCTTGTTTATTCTAAGTACTTCATAACGTTGGGTGTCAATATATGCTCTATCATCAACTCTAAACTCTAAATCTTATGAATGATTTAAGTCAGATGGACTTACTCAAATTCGTATTACAACATGCAGTCAATACCTGTACATAATGAGCAACATACGTTTGGTGAAAGAACAAATGCATGAGTAAATTATAAGAAAAATGTCTCTGTTTTTAGAGCAAAAGAAAACAAGAGAAAGACTGGAAAACAGGAGAATTCAGGTGCATTCAATGCTTAGGAAGTTGGGACATGAAGAGATTTTAAAATGAGTTTAACCCAAGTGTTAAATATCATAAAAGAAAGGCATTAGCATTTTTCAGTAATCCTTATAAAAATGGAATCAGTTCAGATTAGTAGGATGTCAGAAGTTCTGTGCTCACAACAAATTAACCAGGAAATAAGGTTGTAAGTAAATAATCACTTTAATTGAAAAAGAAAACAAATACAGAAATAGTAATATATTTTCTTAGACTACTAAAATACATTTTGTTAGACTACTAAAACTCATTGACATTAAAACCATTGTTGCCAAACTACCAGTAAGATCTTTCTAAATACTGTGTCTTCTCATCTCTGAGAGATGAGTTTTCTTTAATTTGTTATAAGTACAGAAGAATTTGATGGAACCATTGAGAAAGAATACTTGTCTAAGGTATTTAGAAAAGTAGACTAGATAAAAGGATTTATAACTCATTTAACAATATTAGGGAAGGTTTTCCATGTTTATAAGATAATCTTTCAATTAGTTATTTCTAAAAATTACATTACACTATATTAAATATGGAATAAGAGTACTAATCCTTTTTCAGGTAAGTCATTGCTTTGAATTATAGAACACTCTGGTTCTAAAAACATTAAAGAGAAAGATTTTCTAGTAATGTGATTATAACCTTATATCTTACTCTTTAAGTATTATTGGATATATAGGGAAAGATTATTTTAAAACTGATACAAACTGTCCTTAAAGTAGTAAAAGGAAGTACTTATTTCTCTACATTTTCATCAACACTGGGTTTTGTCATCATTTTCTTTTATATTTGTTTCACAAAGTTACCTCTATGAATGACTCCTATGACTGTTGCAATATAATTTTGGTGGTCAGAAATATGACAGATTGCAATTTTGAAAATTTGAAGAGGACACATAAAAACCTAAAGATGCATTTCCTTTTTAAAAATGTTTTAAATTTGAAAATGATATCTCTGTGTAATATCAACAAAAATAGTATAAAAAGAGTGTTTCCTTCATAAAAACATTTATTATTATTCTTTATAAATACCTATGTTTGCCAACAATAATGATGATAATGTATCTAGACATATAGAACTATTAAGAATATTGATTGAAAATAAACTTCTGTAGGATATTAAATCAATATTCATATTGAGAAAAAACAGTAAGAATTATGATTGAAAAATTGAAAGCATTTTATAGCAGATACACCACAAACACATTTTAAGGAATGCTACTGAGCTCTCTAGAATTGTAACATGGAAGTTTTAAAGTATCCACTAAAAAGCAAATCAACTACTGAGAAACTAACAAAAGATACATTCCTATGTCAGTAAAATGTGAAGACAACATGAATACTCATGATTAGAGGAGTGGCTAAATCTCTGGGATGTCCACAACTGCAAATGCTATTTAATAATTGAAAAGATGGTTTATGTGTAACTATATTAACAAACAACAGTTGCCAGGACATGCAAGTTTTAAAGATCCAAGTTGTGTGACAGCTCTGTACTGTAGGCCAATTTATGTTAACTTTTCCATCTTTATCTATAAGGAAAAAATTCTAAAGCTACTCACCTAATAAAGTAAAATTGACTAAGGAAAGAGCAATGCAGAACTGAAAAATAAATTCAAAACATGATTGTAAATAAAATTTTCTTTTAAAACATGTGACCCAGGTCATATAGTTTACCAAGCCAATATCAATCAAAGTCAATATAATAAAAAGTAAATCTTTTCCAAGTAAGTGTGTGTGTGTGTGTGTGTGTGTGTGTGTGTGTGTGTGTGTGTATGACAGAGTGGAAAGTCACTGAAAACTGAAAACTATGGTTACCATATTTTTGGGAAGGGGAGCTGGTAGTTTCTATTCCATTTTCTGTTACCTTTCTAAAGCATTTTGCTCTTGAAAACTATGTAGGAACGACTAAATCTGAGTAATTATGATTACTTAATTAAAATCCATTAAAGTATGTCCATGATACAAATAATAAGTACACAGCTCCAGAGTGAATGTTTAGACATACAATCTCTCTTTTCACATTATTTAAAAAATTGATTTAATCCTAGAAAATAAACCATAACATAAAATTCAGACTGTTTTCCTACTCAGAAAAGCAACTGCATATTGTAAAGTAAATTTATGTCTATTACATTTCTACACAATGTCCTTATCAGC